>VYZQ01056910.1:2348-34038 GCA_013400655.1 Mystacornis crossleyi
CACAGGAGAGTGGGAGAGAAAGAAATGTGTGAAAGTGAAATGTAGCAGGGAGCAAGGCGAGGATACTGAATGGCAACATTTAGGCATTGACTGTGACATTGTATTAACCTTTTTAATGGATGTATGTAATAAAGTGACATGTAAATGGAGCACAAGGGGAGATATGACACTATATCTGGAAAAGGATAAAACAGTCAGTGAATACTGGGCTATTATAGCAGTTTGCAAACCTTGGATAAACTCAGTCAGCGGTTGTATAATTGGTTATTCAATCCCGACCCTTGTTCACAGCTCAAAGCCAGGAACACTGAGACCTGTTGCCAATTTGAGTGAATGCAGTGACTGTACTCGGCCGGAGCCTAACACTGGAGCCAGGCCTTTTCCTGTGGGCTGGTTTCCACCATGTCTGGGACTGGCGCAGTGACAGTAGCCCTTTTGTTGTGAGAGGCTGGCTGGTACTCCCCTCCTTTGCAAAATGTCTAACAGCTACACAAATATAAGAAAATAGGAAAAGGGACTTACTGTAGCTTTTCTCTTACCAAGTTAAATGTAGGGGCTTTGAAAAGAAGGCAAAGTCCAAGCAGTAAGGGAAACTGAAGCACATTATGGCCAGTTGAGGAAAACGCCATCTTCTTACAGGGTAAGATATGAATCATGGGGGAATTTGTTCCTCCTAAATCATGCTCCCAACCTGTGCCGAGCAGCCTGGGAAGCGCTCTTTGGAGAAGGGATCCTTTCCAGCCCGCTGCAGTGGCCGCTTGCACAAGCATGGGAGCTCCTGCGTGGACCCACTCCATAAAAAGTTCCAAAGCGTTGATGTTGTCATGGGTTTGTTTGGGAACCACTGGTATGGAGGTTGTCTCTCTCCAATTATGGAGGCAACATTATATCAGCCAGCTGGAGATGAACAGAGAGAGTGTTACAAGTACCCTGGTTCCCTCCACCCTCATCTCTACATACACAACTTTCCAGTAAAAGCAAGGAGATATTTATGGAATGTCCTGACTCAGAGGCCAGCTGTTTCTCTTCTAGTAAAATGGTAGTTAGAAATAAATCAGAGAAAGGTTTGATTTTGGTTGATGAAATAATGAATATTCAGTAATATATATAGAAGATGAGCCTAGATGAGCTAATGGTCTCTTCTGGTTTCCAGCTTTTTCTGAATGAATCGGCAGTGCTATGAATTTACAGTTTCTCTTTTCCCTCCTTTTTTCTTCCACTTTTCTCTGGCTTTCAGTAGTGGGATCTTGGTCCTTTACAAGCATTATAGATTCTAAATGTACCTGGGTTACACAGTAGTATTTTTGTCATGTCATGATTCCCTATACAGGGAAGAGAATTATTGACACTGTAGATTACACACAGGCTTTTTAAGTTACAAAATTGAGGTAATGGTTAAAAATTATATGCCTCTAGATCACAAAGAGATGGGCTTGGGGGCTAATCTCTTTACCATCCTGATTTATTCAGAGAAAATAATACAGAGTGCCCTGTTTAATGAAAGGCTGCAATTCAATCAAGAGGTTCTGCTGAGGTCATATAATTTAAATGGTTACAGCACCTCTTGACTGAGTTACAGCCTTGATAATTCAGTACTTTGTTGTTATTTATGAGGGTAACTTTTCAAAGCAATCTGCATATCTCCCGCTAAAACCTGCTTTGAAAATTTTATACCATGATGTCATTGAAAAAGAATTTTTTTCTCTTGGTAAGAAAAGGGAAAAAAAAACAAAAAACAAAACCCCACACCAGCAAAATGAGAGGGGAAAGGAATGCATTGTTTTAGAATAGAAAATTAATCACTTGGAAATGGACTGCTTATTGTGAAGCAAATGCAGAAAGAGTATTGAACTTGAGATACATGAGAAAAACTACAGAAATGCCTGCCAAGGCTTTTAATGGAAAATACACCACACATTTCATTATAAACACAGCTTTGCTAGTGAAGAGTTGTAACAATGGACAAAAAAGGGCAATACATTGTGGGGGAAAAAATTGTGGAAATACATATATTTTTTATAATCATAGTTGATGTAGCTCAGCCTTAATTGAAGTATTGCATAGAGTAGCAGGACCACATTGTAGTAGGGACTGTTGGAACAGTTTGGATGTTCGAGGTGTTCATATAAAGAAGGATATAGTACTATATGCTGGTGAACCTAGAATGGTTTAGTCGTCAGGAAAACTGCACTGAAGTGCTTTGAAGCCACTCCCAACTGAGGTTGAAAAATCCACTCAACATATACCTCATCTTCTTAACTCCCCCAAATATTATCTGTGTTTTGCATTACAGTGTAATATTGTCTGCAAGGATAACGCACTGATGTCTCCCTTAGGTCAGTGTTTCCAATTTAGTGAATTATAGGTGTCAGACTGGAGATTCCACACTCTCCTGCAGAAGAGTGAGTGCTTGAGACGCATCATTAATTTAATGTAGCTAAGAGACTGGTGGGGTTAAAGGGATTTGTAGTAGCCCCACAGAGAACTACCCAAATGTAATTTAAATAGGATGAAGGAAACTTTTCATGCCTTGATTTTTTTTCTGAATTAGAAATGTTCAAAGCAGTAATAGCTGCTTTTGTAAGTTTTAAACTCTTACCAAAAAATATCTGTAATATATATGGAAACAGGTGTTTGAATTAAAGTCAGATCAGGCCTTTGCAGAAGCCTGGCTTTTGTGCAGAGCTCTCTAGAAATGTGCACCTATGGTGATCTTTTTTTTTTTTTTCTTCTGGCAAAAGGAAAGGGAAGAAGAATAAAAAGTACAACACACTGCCTACCAAGTAAACCACAAGTCACAGCTGAGCTACACATCTCCAACCCTGAATTCTTGGAAGGCAAAGTAATTTTTCCCTATTAATTGTTTTAGAATGGAATTTCATTCAGAAGACTCACAGAGAATTGGAGAATTTCTGTAGCCAAATTTAGAACCGTCTAATAGGTTCCATCTAGGTGTAGTAAGAATTTGAGGATTTAGATGCTGAGTTTCATAAAGATCTGGGAAAAGTTTGGTTTGTGGATTGCTGCATTACATAGTTCACTTTTCTGTCTGAGTTGGAATGAGCTCGAGATTTTTCTTTTTCTTAACTAAGGATTGATTACTTCCATTAAGAAGATGTGGATAACGGAGAAATGCATATTTCTATGTTTGTCTGTTAAAAAAACCCAGTCNTCTGTTAAAAAAACCCAGTCATTTTATGTTCTTCTTAATCCTTGAACCATAAAATACATTATGTCCTGGCTCTTCTGTTATTTATAAAGCCAAAGCTGATGGTGTCACTCTTAACACTGCCTACTCTGCCATCCTTGCAAGGAAAGGTATAACATATTCTGGAAAGGTATAATATATTGTATATTATGCCCTAGTGTGACCTTTACTTTTTAAATTAGGCTGTCCTTTCTTGATTCAGCTTGTGTTAAAGTAATTGGAAAAATGCTGTCTTTGATGTCCCAGAACCCTCCAACTCCATCATCTGCATTAACAGGGCTCAAGAAATGGAAAGGTTCATCACGCATGGTGCTCAGGGAGAGACTTGGAAGGTTAGCCAACATTTTGCACCAACTGTCTCCTATGGCACTTCATTCCTTTAGCAAGGAAGCAGGAAGCTGTGTAAATTGGTGGTGTAGTGCTTAGTGGCTGTGTTCATAGAACCAGGAAACTCCAAGATTAGGTCAGTGGTTAGAACATGGGAGAGAAGGGAAGCCAGCACTGAAGAATTCTTTCCTTCTGTTCTACCCTGTAACCGTTGTGTTTTACGTGGCACTTGACCACGTCTGTTTGTCATGGTTCGTGCGACTTATTCCCGTCTGCCCCCCAAGTACATTGGAAAATGCTGTTGAAGAGAGAAAGGGGGACATGGGAGGGCATGATTGTGAGGGTTTTGTCAATTGCAAAGTCTTAAGACTTTGCTGAAAGCTGCAGTCGTCAGTGTGGTTATGTGATACAGAAATTTATTCCATCGGCTTTCAAGATATAGACTATTTTCATTTATGCTATAGCATCCCCCCAGGATTAAGTCATTTGTTTCTCTGGCATTCTCTTAAAGCCTGGTCACAAAAGAGAACTTTCTGGACAATGGGCCCGTTACCCTATTCAGCCTTTTCTGATCTATTAAATTCCCTGTTACACCATTCTGCAATTACTCCACACCCCACCTTCCCAGACACCCTGTTCTCAAGCAATCTGGGAATTTCCCTTGTCATTTGCCTTACTCCACAGGAGCCCCACATCCCTCTGTTTCACTCCACCATTTTTGATATTGACTCTGGGTCCTTTTCTGGCATACACACATGTTTCTGGTATGACTTTCCTTCATATCTGCATACCAGGAGGACATTTATATACATTTATTTGAAGACTTCTCTGTCTTACTCAGAGAGGTGGGTTTAAGAGAAAATATTTCAGTCTCAGCCCTAGTTTTAGCTCAGAGTTGAACAAGAAAAGCTGAATTGAATGCAGTTCTTTTTCCAAACATCTCTTGCTAGATGTGAAATAAATCTCTGTGTAAACTGCATATTGTTGAGCATTGTGTCAGAAAAGGAAGATAAGTACCATACTGAGATATCAGTGTTAGTCACAAAATTAAATCACAAAAGATATGATTCCATATAACAGTTTGACAATGGTAATATTATTCAGAGTTCATCAGCATTAGCTGTTTCAGTGTTGAAATTGAGGTGCAGTTGATACTGGACTTGGATTGATTTTTTTCACAGCTGCACCAACAGTTACCTGACTGAAGTGATTTCCATGCAAACATTAAAATTCAGCTGAGTTTCTTAGGGACTTTGAGGTGGTTTGAGTCAACGTTCAGAGTTACCCCACAAAGTCAAAGAGTTAGAGTCAGGAATCCCAGCAGCAGAGCTGCACAGACCCCTGCACAGGTCTGCTCTTTGGGTTCTTTCATGGATCCTTTTTTTTGTGCAATATGCTCTTCATTTACAGATTTGATCTTTATTTAAAGGAGTTGTCACTCCCACAAAGCACCCACTTTTACTGTCAGGTCTTGCAGGATTGCATTCCTGAGTATGGGTCCAGCTCCTTGTAGAGGTTTGTCTTGGTAATTCTCAGTTTATGCGTTACTCCATGTTGTAGTGGTTTGATTCGAATTTTCCCCTTTCTGTGAGATAAGAACAGGGAGGAATACAAAGCAGGCACCAAAAGGAAGAAAAACCTGAAAAGCAGGAAGGGATGTCAATCCATGACACGTGTCCCAGTCCTTTAGTCAGTTGTAGCCTAGTCAGTACTTGAGATCACAATCAGATACGTAAGTTTAGCTGTTCTTTCAGTAGGTAGATGTCCCACTGAGTGCTCTGAATATGAGGCCAGATTCTTAGGAGAGGCACCTTGTTATATCAGTCACAGTTGTTTCAGAAGACCCTTGTTGCTTTTGTGGCCATGAAATGTAGAAATAATCAAGATGAGAACACAAATCAGTGATACCAGATTTCTGTCTGATAGAGCTTTGCGCATTCACAGCAGAACCCAGATGTCTCTTACCACCACACCTAAGAGGTGAAGAATGAGTAGGATCATGAACTACAGATGTTGCAGAGAAGGTTGTCTCTTCTAAGTGGTTCTTTCTTCATCTGAACTTGTTCATCCTGCTTCAGTTTGGTTTAAACTTCCCCTTCACTGATGTTATTAGGACTGCACAGATGAATGCTTTGGAATTGCAAAAAGGAATTGATTCCTAATTTAAGTCTAGGGGCCAGGCACTAGAGCAGGCCTTCTCAAGTGGGTAGTTGAGAGATTTGTAGGGATGAGTACACATAGTCCTGCCTTATTTTTAATGAAACAAATTAGGTTCCAGAGTCACATGGACAAGTTTCTTGGATGAAGTGGGAGAAGGCTAATTCTAGGTGTCCATTGATGAGATTGGTAGTACAGAAGTGAGAGAATTGTTTCTTGTTTCAAGGTAACTTCATCAGAGGAAATGTTGACATTTTCTGTATTTCTGGGGTCTGTGTTCTTTTTACCAGGGCAAATGTAGTGCCTTTTGATTGTCATCATTGTGTAAAGAGCTGCCCAGTGAATGATTTTAATTCTTGGGAAGGTATTCTATTCCTGCCCTCCTTACCTTACTGGTCCTTGGTGATTCATGAAGCCATCCTGAATGCAGATAATCCTTCTTGTGGATCTGGACAACTATTTGCAGAGGAAGTTTTATCATCCTAAGGTGAATTAAGGAAGTCTTAAGTTTTCTAAAGTAGTCTGAAACGGTTCTGTTGCAGGGTATGAGTGAGATTCCTCTCTGAGAAAAAAGATGTTTTCTCTTTGGATTGCTGGCATGGTTTATGCTTCAATCTAAATCATGTTGTCTTTTCTGATAAGTTCCTGTTAGAGCTGTTTCACGTGTGCCCAGGCTGATGCAGTTACCTTTTGATGGGGCTGGGGAATGGCTCCATGTTGGTGACAGTTTTCAATAGCTAGGGAGTGGCTGCAGAGTTGCCCTGACTTTCCTGCTCCTTCGGTGCATTGTGTAATATAAGTACGTTTCGGATTTGACAAATGAGGCCCCTTTCTTAGTCTTGTTCTTTCCTTGTTCTCAGCATTGTTTTCTTTGTGTCTCTTCTCTTTTCCCCACTTTGACTTCTCTGCATTTACTTTCTGACTTTCCTTTCCCCTTGTCTAGAACTATTATGTTAAAGAGCTATGCATAACAGACTTTCTCTGATTTCTCTTCGGGTATTTGGGGATTACCTGTCACAGCTGTTACATGGCTGAACCACCCGTGTATCTCGATGTTATTCCCTAACTAAGAAAGAAAAATGCTTGATCAAAAGGAAACCCAATGTATTTCCTCACCCTATTTACACTGAAAATAACAGAGTCCAAAAAATCCATGAATGGAGACAAGTGAGAACAAACAGAACAAGTTGTCAAGGCAGATGGAATGCTGTACTTCAGTGGAGAAGCCTGTGTGCAAGTCTTGGAAGATTATTTTAGGCAAGTCCAAGGATGACATTAGCCTTAATAATTTCTGCTTAATTTGACATAATGATTTTATGCGAATATCATTTACATCACAACTAGCAGTCTGATTTACTGTGAAACTACCTGCACTTCAGAAGCTTTGATTTATAGTGTACCTTTTTTTACATGTTATTATTAATAATATTATTGTTCCTGTCTTTCTGGCATCTGGCAATTGATAATTGAGATTTTGTGTTCACATATGTTGTGCAAGAGGAGTTCAGGATGTGTAGTTGTTTAGCATCAGGCATATGTGCTTTAATTCTCACTTCCAGTGGTAAAACAGTCTGTCATATTTTCAAAAAAAAATAGAAATCTGGGCCTAATGTGTGGGGTTTTTTGTTGTTTCAGGGGGATATCCTTTTCAGTTTTCTGTTTTCGATTTTTAAAATTCCTTTAATGGTTTTATTAACATCCCAAATGAGTGCTTTCTGGTTCTTTCAGTGTTATCATTAGGTTCAAATTATAATAGTACACATTTACTCTAGGAAGTATATACACAATCTGATGTCTATAGCCCTTTCACTACACAATCATGTCAACTTATAATTTAAATAAATAGGTCCAGATGATCAAAAGATATACATACTATTACCTCAATTTGATTGAACACATGGCTCTAAACCAACCAGTTCCACAATATGTCAATATTTTGATGGGTTTTAGCTTTACATTTTCAACTTTCAAATGTATTTGTGCTTCCAGGTCACTTTCCGGTTTACTGATTATGTTTGGCCATGGAATTAACTGATTTTCCTTCACGTTTACCTGGTTTGCCAGGACAGTGACAACGCAGGGCTTGCATTTGATAGGGTTTATCTGTTGCATACCATTTATTAATTGAATAACCTTATCTAGTAAATATATGTGGATCAGAAATATATTAGGATCAGAAAACATTTTGGTACAGTTTTTTTCTCCTGGCAGTAACAGGTCTGAGTGCATTGCTGTTTAAAGGGGTGCAGTCATTTTCATTTAAGGGAAAATTAAGTTTTCTTCCACCTGCCATTGTTCTCTGAAGAGGATTATGATACACTCAGCAAAATGCTAAGGAGGGAAAAGAAAAATTACATCAACCTCAAAAGAAGGAATGTCATATTTATCTGCTAATCTTGTAATTATCCAGAAAAAAAAGCCCCAAATACAGGGTGAGGGAACCACTTCTTTCGGTCCAGCTTCCACCTCCCCATGCTCTCGTTGTCACTCTTGGCAGTGTAAGTAATGGCCGTATCTGGATCCAGCCCTCCCCACCTCCGCTCCGCTGACATCATAAATTATCCAGATCTAAATGGACAACATTCATTAGCTGTGCACTTTGCAGAAAGAGCCAGCTCAGGAGCTAAGCGCTCACCCATTTTTATTAAAAGTTAAAAAGCTCCTTGCTGTCACGGAAAGGGGAGGTTGGAGAAGGTACAATGGAGGACAGTGCCACAGAGCTAATAAATAAAAATAATAACTATTACCATTGGTTGAGTGACCCTGGGAGAAGAGCACTACTGAGCCATTTGTTGTTCCCTTTCACTTGTCAACAGCAGTGGCTTAAAAGCCTTCGCCATTGTTCAGGGCCTAATAGCACCTGTTGGGAAGATGGGAAGACAGCTGTCAAAAAAAAAAAAAAAAAGAGGAGGGAAAAAAAAAGGAAAAACAGGAAGGGGGAGGTGGGTGGAAGCTGATGATTGTGCCAGTAACAAGCACAGCTGCAGCAGGACATTTCCTGGCTTCCATTCGGAAGCAGGGCTCTGCCCCTGCCAGCTCCTCACCCTGATGCTCTCTGGGATGGGCACAGGGGGAGCCAGGAATGCCCAGGAGCTGTGTGGATCTGTTTCCAAAAGCAGTGATAGTTAACCCAGAATAACCCCAAACCCCAAGCAGGCCTCAATAGCAGAAGTTGCAGCTTCGTGACAAGAGCGCTTGTTTCGCTTACTTTTTTTCTTTTATTTCTTTTTATTGGTCTATTGCGTTAGCAAATAAGACTCTGTCAAGACATGTAAGGAAGGCCAAGAGGTAAGGAGCCCCAGGGATAAACAGCTCCCTTTGCAGCCCATCATCCCGAGGCCAGAGCTGGTTGGGTTTTGGTGGTGGGAAGTGATGGCGGTGGCCAGGGCTGAAAGATGAGCTATTTAGAAAATTGTGTCCTCAGCCTCATCACACATAATCCTTGCGTTTGTCATTTGAGGAAAATTACCAGCACTTCAGGACTCAATTTTTCTTTCCATTTTTAAGTAAGTTGCTCTGAGATTTTCAGGCAAAAATGCTATAGTAACTGTATGCGAGTGGTTACATTGTTCATGTTGAATTTTGAGAACTGGATTTGAGAAATGGATTGGTTAAACTTTAGAAGGATTTCCCTGAAATTCTAGACAAACACTGTCGCTCTCAATTTATGTTTTATGGTTATTTAGATTACGTACTTTCGGGGGCTCTTGGGGCTTTGTTTTAGGGTTTGTTCAAGAAAGCATTTAATTATTTTAAAGTGACAGATCAGCATGAAAGATCTTTTTGGTCAAAGGATAAACCATGGAATCTCCCTAGAGCATCCTTAATGATGTGTCAATACCTATAAAAAGTAAGTGTATAGTCGTCTCATTTAATGCCTTTTTAAAATACCTTTTACTTACCAAGGATGTGCTGAAGATGTAAAAAAATAGCAGACCAAAAACATGGCCCTCTGTTACTATTAACAAGATACTATGGCCCCGTAATTAAAAACTGGCTCTGTTGGTAGCATTAATACAAAAATGTATTTCAGGGGAATATGTATTTTGGTAGACTATCTCTGACCAACTGAGATGGAAAAACAAAACTGAGGTGAAATTTATTGTTATTTAATTCAAGATGTCTGTTTTTATGCTGTTACTCTTGAAATAGTCTCTGGAAATATTAAAATATCTTTGTGGTTTCAGAATTTCGATGAAGTTCAGTATACTACCTCCTTCTGTCATCTGAATCATGGTTTTTTGCTGGGTGGACCGCTCCTGGGAGAAATCAATTCCTTCTTTCATTTAGAGATGCCAGTAATTAAAGGGGCATCGGAAAGCTGAAGAACACAGAATAAGACAAAATTCTTTTTTTCATGTGTAAGAGAGGGGCTTTTTATTTTACTGTTGCCTTTCTTTTCATAAGGATTCCTAACTTCTATTAAAAAGGAAGGGGTTGCTGCTCAGGTGTTTGAAAATGAGTTACTCTGTTTCATGTATTACTTTTTGTAGCACATTTAAAAATTTAACTTTTGGTTTTTTAAAAGTTTGATAAGGTTCAAAAACTTGCTTTATTCTTATGTGTTAATTTAATTAGGGGTGAAGAAAATAGTGCTAGCGGGGAGCTGGGATCATCCTAAATATTCTGTGTGCTGAAAAAGATGTTCCAGCAACAGTTGTACCAGAGAAATGCCACATTTGGCAGAACGTGTTCTTTGGGCAAGCTCCCTGGCCTGGATCTCCAAAGGCAGCCAGACCCTAATTTCTTTCCAGAATGGGATTTATGCGCCTGAATGCCTTTGGGAATCCAAAGCACTGAATCCCAACGAATTTCAGTGACAAAAGATATATTGTCCTGTGCATGACATCCTGCGCCATTCACAGAGCCCTTCCCTGGGGGACACCATTGCTCCGCTGTGGAAATGGGAAGGGCAGATTGCATCGATTCCTGAACCAGCCATATCCTACTGTGTATTTTAAGGACAGATATTTAAATGGAGGGTAACTGAGCAGTGACTACAAACTACACTGTTACAGTTGTTTTTTCAGAGTAATTTGCGGTTGTCCTGCAAATAAGGCAGCCCCACCTCCATATAAATCTGAGGCAACCAGCAGTGGCTCCAGACTTGATGTGGAAGGCCAGATTAACGGAGGTGTGAGTCAAGCACACATCAGCTGCCCTGGCACACAAATAAGTTTTCCACGCCCATAGCAGTGGAAGGGGTGGCAATTGTTATACAGCAGCTTGCAACCCTGTGCTTTGAAGGCATCAGCGTACACTTTGTAGCCTTGATGGGGTCTGTTGTCACTAAGGTAGGTAAGGCAATGGAGTATATACTCCACAAGTTAGCAAGTTAGAAATAACAGAGATAGAGCTGGAATTCCCTGTTGTTCTGAGGTGAGAGAGGAATGCTTTGACTCAGCAGTGTGCTCATGAAAGAGGTGCTTTTCTCAGGTATTTAGGCCTCAGAAGGGCTTTGTGGACAAATCATTGTCAGTCCAGAAAAGTGTATGACAGGGAGACTTCCAGAAATACCTGGATTTTTCACACTGTGGAAGCAGGGTCTGTCCTGCAGCTGTATACCAATAAAGGGGATGGAAGCTGAGAAAATCTTGCCTGTGGCCTGTGTAACCCTCAAATGAACATCAACTCTTCTGCTGGGAGGCTGCAGGACTGGTGTGACATCTTTGCATTGCATGTCTCCTGTGTGGAGTGTGACACTTCTCCTGGAGTGGGTGACTGTTCAGTGAAACATGACAGCCTGAAAAGCACACAGGTAATGGAGCGACTGCCAGTGCTTTCAGGTGATGGGGACTATAAAAATTTCAGACAACAGCCTGGCTGTTCCTGAGGGTGTCATTGATTGAGATGCTGGTTTTGGCCTCAAATCTAGCTTAAGATGTCCCTCTGCTCTCCCTGTGTCCTGCTTAGCCCTGTGTTCCTGTCTGGTGCTGTGATTTGCAGGCTGCTTGCTTACATCCAAAGGGATGATTAGTTCAACAGCTGGTTAGTTTAGTGTATCTGAAGGCTATTCTAACCTTTTCTTCCTAATAAACATCCCTGTGTTTTTAGGTAACTTTCATGTAAGACTGGCAGTAGGCATTGGTGAGCAGTTGTGAAAATAATTACATAGTATATTTGTAGGTAGGGTAGAATTACGTTTCTGGTGGCATTCATAGATTATTGATTTGGATGTTAAAATCTTAAATAATTTATTTATGGTGCTATGGAACCTTTTCTGGCTATGTGAATTAAGTGCTCTTTTACCAGAAATGACAATAAAATTGTCTTATCATTCATACAGCATATACTTCATCAAAGCAGCATGATGGGTATTGCAAAAGAGAGTAAACAACTTGAAAACAAGTAGTGTATTTTCGAGCATACACAAAATTAGGCAGTATGTGCAACAAGAATGCAATGGTAACCTGATGTCATTGTGCACCACGGGTGACTACAGTCATCTGTGGATAAAGAAGTCGATTCTGTCCTCTGAAATGAAAAGCTATGTGAGCTAATATATGGCCAGGATGGAGCTAGAGATTCCACGAGCAGAGGGCTGGTTGTCCCTGCCAGAGAAGGGAGCTTTTTAGTAGGCTTGGAAGCTACCCATGGACATATGTAGCCCAGCTGTTTCCTGCACAGTGGTTGTGATGGAGTGGTGCAGTAAGAGTCATACTGCATGTGCTGGCCAGAGCAGCACAGCTTCCTAATATTGTAACTTGAATGTTTGGTTCAGCTCTGTGAGTTTATGCCCCAAAACTAAAAAACATTTTGTGTATTAAAAAAAAACCCAAACCCCCAGAACTCAACAACACACCACTTTCTGTCCAGTCAGAGAACCCCCAGGTAGTACTGTAGTCAGCACCACATTTTTGCTTATCATGCCTGAGCAACCACGTCCTACATTTGAACAGTATTTACATTTATAGAGGTGTTTCCTAGTGTCTGCTCCAAAAGTTTAAACTGCTTTTAGACTGGTGAAAAATTGCAGTACTTCCTGGAAGGCAAGAGAAAAATGTATGTTTTGTGGTCTTTGATTTCCAAATTTAAATACATTCTGTGTTGTGCCTGCTCATGATTCATAGTGTCTTGCCTAGCTGCAAGTAGTTCCCTAAAAGCATGATTCTGTTGATGGAGAACCATATGTGTATGCAGATGCTGCATGTCTATGTAACCTGCTGATACCAACCATTTCTTCATAATAGTTGCTTTATTTTCCTTGCTATGAAAATTGTTTCTGATTTTATATAGGTAAGAGCTTCTTAATAAAAAATGGGGGCGTAAAAAGAGAAATTCTTCTATCTACGTGTTTGTCTGCTCTTTTAAAGGAAGGGTGGAAATCTGCCCTTAATCTCATTTCCTGATTTAGACCGGAGAGGGTTTGTTGTGGTACATGAGCAGAGAACAGAATGCCAGTGGGGTGACATGTTGATAGGTGAGGGTTGTAGGAACACTGAGTGGAACTGTGACTGACAGGTGAAACATATTTATGATCATAGCAGAAGAAAAAGGTGAATAATAGGTGCCAGCTCAGAGTTTGCCAGTGCTTTCTTAATAGAAAGGAAGGTGCTTAACACAAGTGGAAGGTGTATCAGCCAATGTTGAAGTTCATTCATGATAATTTGTGCTGACCAAATACTCCTTCCTCTAGGAATAACACGTGTTGTCAGGAAATGTTTGGTGGTCTAGCTGGGCATTCAGCAGCTCTTAGCTTCTCTCCATTCTTGCTACATTTCATGTAATCATCCTTGCCGAGGCCAAACATCTTTCTTTTACTTTTTTCTAAGAAGTATCTCTCTTTCAGCCCAGGGCAAGATCAGTTCATTGTAGTTACAGAGGAGAGCACCCATCCTTGGACATCCAGACACCATACAAGTGGGAGGCTCCAGGACTCACACTGTTCCTCTTAACTTGTCAACATACATCTTTCCAGTCAACTTACATCAGCCTCCTACACTTTGATCATAGTTGTCTGTTTATAACATCAGAGCTTTCTCTTCCATTTCCTCTTCAAATATGGCTCTTTTGGACATGCCTCATGTAGAGAGCTCCCGTTCCTCACCTTGTTACAGCATGGTGGAATTGCATGCTTTTCTCTGGAAGCAGGCAGCTGCACGAGACCAAAGTTTGCTTTCAGTAAATAATCAGCAGGAACAGAGAGAGGTAATAGAGACTTGGCACTGAACACCATTCGAAGCTTGTAGAAGTGGATTTCTAGGACTGTGACCCTGGAGCATGGATTGAAAAGAGCTACTGCAGAGGCTAGGCCTGAAGGGAGGGTGTGCTGTGGGACCGTGTTTTTGGAAGGCTGCCGAGGCAGGTCCAGGTACATGTGCATCTGTGCTGCCACTGAATTGAGAGTGATGCCTTAGGTAGGATTAGGTCCACTCCCAAAGGGGAGTTACAATGCCTGAAAAAAAAATGAACTTCTGGGAGTAGACTGAATGCAATAGAAGTCTAGCAGACAGTGATAAAAATGGTGCCTCCCTCTTACTATGGCTTTGTAGCCTTGTCCATTTCCTGGAAACAAACCGCTCCTTTCCCAGTGTGAAAACTTCAGGGCTTTTAAGCAAATAAGTCAATGAAGCTGTATTTAAATATCAAATGCAGGAGTAGAGGGACAGTGACATGCTTGTTAGCATACCGAAAATTAGATTAAAAAGCCATTTAATGTTGATTTACTGAGATGATTTGGTTTCCAGTCGTGTAAGAGCAATTCAGTGGATGTACAGATGCATCCATACATGCAGATCAGAGCAGTGAACATGGGACTCTCATAATTCCCAGGGAAGTGGTTTCATTCCATGTGCTGAAGGCCTGCCTGAGAATTACTGGCTGCTGGCATCAGTCTTCAAGTCTCATTGTTGTGGATGAGGGAGTCAGTCTGGATGGTGCTTGGCACAGAGTGAGGGTGGCGGGACCAGGGGGCACGGAGGAGCCAGGGAGCTGCTGGCACAGGCGGAGGCATTCACCAGTGGGCACTGCCATACGCAGTGATGCGGAGAAGCATATGTAAGCAACAGAGGCAGGGGTGAAAGAAGAAAAACAAAATGTGCCATAAATATCTCTAGAAAGAGCTAATGACTGATAAATGTGTTGAATAGACACAGCAGAAATCATTTTTGTGGATTAATTTGTATCTCTATTGATTCAGTCAGGCGCCTCTTGGCCAATGTTTAGTTAATGATTCCTGTTCTTCTTTCCATCTCAGTCCTTCTCTTTGGTGCCCTATCCATAAGCCTCTTCTGCAACAACATGTAACATTTCTCATAACGTGTCTGGAACAAAAATGTTTCACAAATATTAATGAATTACTGTTCACAAACAACCTGTGAACAAGTCTTACAGATGTATTCATACTGTGCTGTGACTTGGGATTGGCTTACTGTGTGCCATAGAACCTACACTGCAGATAGGGTAATGGGGGGGATTCTTAGCTCAAGTGGGGCTTGGAAGAAGGAAAGGGGGTAATTTTGGGTTCTTCTCGAAGGTTGAATTAGGAGGCATTATGCATCATCTCCATACTAAGAACAAAATGTGTAGCTTTTTGGAAATACAGATTATTGTAATACATAGCTGTCCTGATGCACATCCAAAATCTGCCACAACACAGTGCAGATTTAGCATGTTAAAAATACGGTTTTGGGGAATCCAAGAGGAGAGGAATGGTTGGATTAGGGATCAGGAATAGCAGTTCCTGTGTGCAGGCCACCTTTCTCAGTTTCAAGCTGCACATTATATGTGCAAGCATTACATATATTTTACCGACTTTCCAATGAATCCAGAGAACGCCTGCCTTGCAAACAAGATACAGCATTTATTTCTTCTCTTAATTTGAGAGCATCATCTTCCCAGTGAAGTCTAAAAAAAGCTGAACAAAGGATGACTTTGTTTCTGTATAATTCGTGGAACCTCTACTGTCGTAACCTTTTAAACAGTTATTTTTATTTAAGATGTGTAAATTTCAAATCTTTTTTTAATGGGCTACATAAATGACATAATAAATGTTTCTTTCCAAGATGTGGTGCATAAGGTACTTCACAAGCAGTTACTGAAATGTGATAGGTTGAGTATATGAATAGCATATTTTATGTAAGTACAATATGTTAACATGGTATATAATAGAGTTAAACAAGCTGTAATCTAATGTAGCTCTTTAGCTCCATAAAGCTATAGGGGTGGGGAAGCTATTGTCTTTCGGAATTAAAGTTCTTCTTAAGTATTAGCAGAAGGACGATTATTTGCTGATTCTGTATCAAAATTCTGTTGAAGTGTCTTATGTAAAAATGGCAATTCAAATCTAGAGAGGTTTGAAACTAAGTTAGGACATCAATCTAATATGATTGCTTGGGGGTTTTTAAAGGAAAAAATATATATAATATTATTTTGAATAGTTAACATACAGTATTTCAACAGGGGAAGCACTGATTAGATCACCACAATCTATTTTATGCCATCAGGATTGCTGAGGGGGCTTATAATTGTGTTAAATTTTCATATTACTCATATTCACACATTAATGAACAGATGCATTGTTACTTTTGGGATTTTGCCATTTGGCCTTTCACATCTCTAATCATGATTTCCTACTGAGATCTTTACCGTTCTCGCAGAAATTCAGTCATTGATATATGGCCGTCCACCGCATTCATTACTCCCCGCTTGTTGGTCCGCGGCTCTCCCGGCATCACCGGCGGGCTTGGGATGCTGGGATGTAACACGAGCCCTCGGGCGGGGGACTCCGGCGCTCGGGGTTACACCGACAGAGCTCAAACTTCCCCTGGGAAAGTGACACCGGGACCGTCCCGGCGCCCCTCCCCGAGCGGCTGCAGGGGGCCGGCGGGCAGGGAAGGCGGCAGGGGAGCCGGGAGGCAAGCAGGGATGCAGGGAAACAGGGATGCGAGCAGGCAGCGGCCGGCGGCCAGCGCAGCGGGGCTCTGGCAGCCCCGGCGAGCGGCTACTGTAGCTTTAAGGCGGCAAGTTAGACAGAAGACTTGTGTTTCTTTACGAGCGTACCACGGCGAATATTTTGTCTAGCCGCGGGGGAAAAGCTTTGTCGTGGACTTTGCTGACAATGGACTTAAAAGTAAGGCGGGCTGCTTTTGGTGCCTGGAGGCTCTGGAGCCCATTGTCAGCTCACAATGGATCCCTATTGCCGCATTCCTGCTTTGCAAAGGTTTGTTGGCTTTTAATGACTGACAGCTCTCCGCCGCAAATGCCGCCTTTGCTCCGGCCTGTTTACACGCTGCTCCGGAGTTTTTAGAAAAGCATAGAGGAATTATAATTTTAAAAATTAATAAAATTAAAAAGGAAAAGGGGCGGTGTTTATCTGACCTATTCACGTTGGGGAAAATGGTTTTCTTCGTGGGTGTTTCGAGGGGACGGACGAACTTCAGCAGTAGCTGCGCAAGTGCTCGGAGTCCGGCGGCGCCTCCGGCTCCCCAACCCCGGCACGGACCGTGCTCTACGCTGCAGCTTCTCCCGCCCGCATCCCTAGGACTTTATGAGATTTAGAAATAAATTTTAGAGATCCTAGCAGAGAAATCTCACTCGGGCAAGCCCCAGATCAGCACAGGGAATGCCTGCGGTTGCACAGGAGGAGATCGAGGTGCTGCAACGTGAATAAAAATGTCACGGAACAAAACACCCTCCTGTGCTGTCGATGGCATCCGAAGGTTGTCGCTGCTCTCCCGGCGAGATGCGGGCGGGGGCTGTGCCCGGCTCGGGTGTCTGTCTGTCCTTCCGTCTGTCTGCGCACAGCTGTGTGCGAGCAGAGGCGAGGTCGATGTGAGATGCAGGACAGCATCCCTGTGCCCGTGGCACGGTAGTTCCGTAGGCATTGATACTGCCCTGGGGGCGGCGGGTTCAAGGGAGCCCGGGCTCGCTCAGCCCCCCGAGAGCGGCGGGGGTATGCGGGGAGAGCGCGGCCAGCAGAGCCGCCCCGAGGAACCGCAGCGCCTCCGAGCTCCAAGCTGGGGCTTAAGAAAGGAGGTGGAATTAGACAAACGAGATAATGAAGGTTGCTCATAATGGTTTTTACTGTGGGGAAAATTAACCAGTTGCTAATAATTGTATGGTCTCTAGGCCAGACGGTCCCTTTGATAAGTTAACATGTACTCCCTTTATGCTCCTGGTAGGGGGTAAACAAATGCCTGAACAAATACAAATACACATAAACACAAATGTGGAGAATAGCAGTATATGTCTTAGATCCAGATAATAAGTGTGGGTATTGTTATTTAGATGGAACATACTGGGACACTTATCTTTTAGTACACTCCATTTTCTGACTGAATGCAGTGCTAATCGTGGGATTGAAAGCTATTGTAATTGTGTACCCATCTAAATGCTGACAAGAATATACAATTACATTGTTTGGAATTGAGTTTAATGTTCTCTGAATTTTATTAGCATTTATATTTACTTATGCATTAAAATTCTACACAAAAAGAGGTCAGAACACAAGAGTTGCAGACATAAATATCAGACCCATCCACACCCTCGCTGCATTTTTCCTGAAAATACTGAACAAATATATTTTATTTTATTTTATTTTTAAAGGAAGTGATAGAATCTGAAATGAGCAAATAATGGGTTTCCATTCTAAGCAATGCCTTTTCTCCCTTTGGATTTTGCAATCTTTTAAAGCTTTTTTCCATACCCAACTTTTTATTATTATTTATAATGCGCGGGTTACCGGAAAATCTTTCCACAGTGTGCTTACCACCACACGATGTTTAAACACACATTATAAAGTGGATGTAATTGTAAAGACTCAGAGGGATATAATTACATGTAGCAGATTTAGGACCTAATTCTTTGCTTCTCCCTCTCTTTCTCTCTCTCTCTCTTTACTCCGCATTTTATCAACATAATTATTTTTTGACTGCAGACTAACACCCAGAAACTGACAAGCATCCATTATAAGCAGCAACTTGTTCACCAAATTGAAAAACAATGAACTGCAGGTTTATATGTGCCCATTGTAATACAGAATTACCGGAGCTTTGTTCCACTAGAGGAAAAAGCTAATGGTTTTGAAACAGCAGGTGACAAAACACATTCAGTTTTTTTCTTTTTTGTTCCTTTTTTTTTTTTTTCTCTTCCCTCCCCTCTTATCAGTTTGTTGATGAAGTCATTACGAACTGGGGCCCAGAATAGGGTTGGCCTTATTTTTAGCAGATAGACTTTTAATGAGTTCTATTGTGGAGACAGTCATGTTGATTTGCTTACATTTTTTTTCCCCCCCTTCACTCAGAAACTCCCAGTATTGAAAAGCTACTATCAAAGGACTGGAAAGACAAGCTTCTTGCCATGGGATCAGGGAACTTTGGAGAAATAAAAGGTAATGCTGTTTCTGTGCTAAAGGAAATTAAGAATGAATATACAGATACCACTGGCTTTATGGAACTTTGTCTGCTCCTCTTCCCCTCCCCTTCAAACATGGTAATTTGAGGTTTAAATGAAATGTATGCACTCCCATCTGTGGTAATATAAATCAGTGAAATGGTATATTGCCCCACGTGAATGAATTTACATTAAGCTTTTGTTGCATATATCGTTCTGTGTTATAAATGAGCACATCCCATTGCTGGATTGGGGAAAAAAAAGTCAATTCATGTATCGAATATATGTAGTGTCAGAGTATAGCAGACCTCAGCTTCTGAAATCTGAGGATGGTCTGAATTCCTTGTTAATTTTTGGACAGATTTTGATGATGTAGATTTTCTTTTTACTTTTTTTTAACTTTTTTTTTTAACTTTTTTTTTGCATGTAGGAAAAATGAAAAGAGCAAACTTTGTGTAATGATACCTCTAGGTACTGAAATTAGCCAGTGCAGATTTTAAAAGACAGCGTACAACATCTGTGCACTAAAACATGTTCTTTTAAAGCCCTACTCCAGAAGGAAAATGACAAAATTTGACCACTCTCCAGCAGCAGTAGCTTCTGCTTTGCCAAGATATTTCCCATTTTTATATGTCTGAGGTCATTTTAGGGAACCTGTAGTTGTTTGTTTTCATGTAATTTAATATTTTTATAATTCCTCTGCAGTGCTTATGATGAGGAACTCACTCAAAGTACACATGTCAAAAATTGTAAGTTTTCAGAGCAGCCATTATCACTCTGAAAAGAAACAGTGATTCTGATTCTTCTCCCATTTATATCACTGTACATCTGGAGTAGCAAAATCCAAGCCAATGCTGTTTTGAAAATGCGGAAGTAGAGTGAAATTAAAATTAAACCCTTGTCTCATGTTTATAAACTGGATTTAGTTTCTCTCCATTATTTTTGGTATGTTTACTTACTAATGTTGTCCCTGATCTAGAGATCCTCACTCAGGCAGGCTCCCAAAGCTTGTACCTGACAGGTGTAAGGACCGCGTGCACAAGAGGTGGGCAGTGTTCAGTAAAGTATACAACACAACATGCTCTCACAGGTTAATGGATTGGTGCATATGCAAAGAAAGTGTTATTTTAATTATATGGGCCTTCCAGCCTGTCACTGATCAGCCACCAGCATTAGTTTCTGCTATTCCACTGACACAAGCAGGAAAATATGCCACTTGTTTCCCCAGGCTTCTCCCTAGGAGGCTGTAACTCAAAAATATATGTTCATTACCTGTGTAGAATAACTTTATAACAGAATATAGGGCTCCAGCCCCCAACAGGCTGAGATGATGCTTTTGTTGTTGTTGTGATGATGATGATGATGATTACGATTACTACTACAGAGGGCCAAACCTTGGGTTCTTCATTCCTGCTTCATGTGTGTAAAGCAACAGGTCATAAAAAGGAAGGGCAGCCACTGGGCTTACCTGGGAGTTCTGGGTTTTAAAAGCACGTTGTTTTAGAATAACATCATCCTTTGCCATGAACTGATGAATCTTTAAGATGTTTCAGGGACAAAGTATGAGGAGACATCTTTCATACCCACTTTGGGGTGTGTATTTCAGCAAGTCTTGCACGCTGTATGGAGCTTCTTTAACTCTTGACACACTGGAGCCTTTAGAAGGACTCCCAGTGATTCTCCAGTGCCTTAGGACTCCGTAGAGCTGCTCTGAAGAGTGCTGTGCACCGAGAAGGTGGTCTGTTCCCAGTGCCTATGGTCTGGTTCTTTTGGAGGGCAATCTTTTTTCTCTCTCCCTCTTTTTCCCTTTCACAAGCTAAACTTGAAAGCAGCAGCAGCCAGCTATATATATGCTACCACGAGAGAAACTCAACAGTCTTTTCAGTCGTGCCTGGGGGAAAGGATGGGGAGCAACCGCACAGCCTCAAAGAAGACTTTTCTTTGCTTTAATTTTTGGGTTTTAGCTTTATATTTTGAACACAAGTCGAGTTACTGTTCTGTAGTTCTGTTCAAAAGCCTCACATCTGAGGCTTTTTAGTGCAACTGTGGTTCTGTGGTTGGGGGCATGGTTATTAGGTGTTTGGATCAAGTTTGGCAGTAAGCTGTGAAAACAGGCACTGGTTTATTTTTCCTACTGACTGCCGTGACAGTTGCAATTATTGTCCATTGTTCCTAGGTGGCTAGAAAGGAGGGAGGATACAATAGAGCATTGCCCTCTGGGGGTAAATGAATTTGACTTACAGATTCTTGGGGGGTCAGGCAGGCTGATTATTTAGTGCCCAGGAATGTGGTTTTCATGGCACCATCAGCCGTGAGCAGCCAACAAACAATGGCTCAGCTGTATTGCAGATATATTTAGTAAGGCAGCAGGAAAGGTGTGCAAGTTGAGCTGCTCTATACCCACATACACGTGTACAAACACACATATATTATGCTACAAAATGATTTTGTCCTTCTATAGTTATGAAGTTCTCCAGTTGTGATTTTTAAATTAACTTCTCTCTCTGTATTTGGCCTGACAGCTGCCTTTTTTTCCACCCCTCATTTCTCTATTCGTGATATTTGGAAACCCCCACTTAAGTAGTGTCTTATTATTAATACACCCTGGAATGTGGACAGCACTAGGAGCTGTACTGCCCAACTGTCTTATGCACTGAATAGTTTTTTCCATTTAACTGTTCAAAATTTCATTGTGTTTTTCATTAGGTCTGGGGGAGTTTTAGGACGTCATGTGCTAAAGTCTCAGCACTAGGCTACACATTGCTAATGCCCAAGTCTGTGTTGTTACCATTGAGTTTTATTCTCTGGGAGAGATTAAAAGAAAGGGAGATGAAGAGGAAGACTTTATTTTCTATTAGTGTGATTTCTTTTAAGTTAGAAAGCAGTAGTATTTTATTAAAGATAGGGGAATTGGTGAATGTTTGGAAGTCACCAGACTCCCATGTTTTGAATTCAGTTGTTTCTCTTAGTTGCTTTGTTACCTTTGGCTGCTACCTTAAACCCCCATTTCTTCATCTGCACGCCTGTAAAACAGGAGAACCATCACTGAGCATCTGCAGAGAGCCAGCTGCAAACTTCAAGATCACAGTTAGAAGAGTCTATATATCCAGTTACTAATTGAAAAGGAAATGTACTGTTTTATTCCACGGCTTGATCAAAAGGTGCTGCAAGGGCATACTCTTGAAATGGGGCAAAATCTAGAACCTTTCATATCTGTAGAAACTGTAACTCAAATATCTGTGTTTGTTCAGAGAGATAGTCTGGGGCTAAATTACAAGCTTGGCACTAGAGATTTCTTAAGAAATTCTGTTTTGATATCCATGGAATTTTAACTCTGCTGAAAACCAGTCGCTATGTAGTAAAACCTACAAAACGTGCTGTTAAATTGAAGTATTTTAAAGTGAAGCTGTAAAACTGTGTATTGAATTGGTTAAAGCCTGTTCAAACTTACTTATATCCATCATATTCAAAACCAGGGCTCAAAAGGCCTCTGGATTATTCATGGATAATGCAGTTTATTGGATTCAGTGGAGCAGGGAGATCTTCAGGTTTCAAACCGATCATCTAGAGGAAGGAAAATCATCCTCCTTTTCTGCTGTCAGTGTAACTGCCTTGTAGCTGTGCATTGCAGGGGGAAAGTAGGTACTGTCTTCCAGTGTTACTAGGAAAAGGTATAAAAAATATATTTATTTCTTAAATATCATTTATCATCCCTATATGTAGAAAATTAACATGAAGCTTCTCTTTCACTGGTGCTGGGCCTCAGGAGCAGTTCTGGCCCCTCAGGTGCATCATGGGCTGTCCAGCCTTCCTCACACTGGGCTGAGTGAGGCAGCTTTAGCCATGATGAGAACTCTTCTTAAAACTTGCTTGGTGTGCACAAAGCCTTGCTGCTAATCTTGTCCATCTCTCTATTGAGACTTGTCAAGACATAATAATGCATATTTTATATATTCCCCACTTAGCTAATATTGAATAGGAGTGCGGAACAAAAGGCTAAACAGACTTTTCGTTTCCAATCTTACTGAGTTGGTTTTCTGTTGAAGGCATTGTTAACAATGATTGCGCCCAAATCTCTCAAGAAAGACTGGGCAAGTCTGAACCTGATACGTTTTTGTTGCTGTTTGAAGAACCTTTTCTGTTGTGCAGGTTAATTTGTAAACAAGTCAGGTGAAGTGTTTTCTGCATTCACTGTGAAAGGGATTGTCGTTAGGTTAAAATCAGCTCTTCATTGTATCCGCTTAAATCTAGGTGACTCCAGAGACTGTAATGGAGTAACCATAGATTTATGGATGTAATTGAAAGCAAGATTAGCCTACCAATCCTGATCTTCAGTTCATGATTAACACAGACATTTATTTTGTGTGAGAAACTGGGTACCAAATTCCGTGAAGTATCAATGCAGGTATTGTGTTAGGCTGTGTTTGATGTGAGATAGAGCGGTGTTTGCTGAAGACTGATTTTGCTCATGTGCTCAGAAGATGGGGCATGAGAGAGTACGCAGTCAACGGTTTTAGGACTGCCAATAATGGATAAAGAGAAATAATCCATTCAGCGATACTATAGCTCATCAGAGCCCATGAATTAAAGACATATGTTATGTAGATTCAATGTATGGATTAAAACGGATAATCTGGTAGGTGACACACAGAATCTTGAGATAAGTGAGCTATGCAGATTCGGTATATGGATTGTGATGGATAATTCCATTTAAGTAATGCTGGACAAGTTGAAGACAAGTAAGCTTCGGGTAGTGCTCAGGTTATGTGCAGTAATCCAGTGAGTGACACTTTGGATCGCATAATCTGTAAACTAAAGACAAGGAAGCAGAGGATTCTGCGTTTAGATGTGGACAGGAAGAAGGAGGGGGAAGGGGAGAAAGATTATTCATGGGGAATACACTGGTTTTAAACCTTTGACTAATACAGCACATATCCCCAGGAGATGTGTGAAAGCTGCACACTTTCTTAGGAACTGGGTGAATTTTGCATTTGTAAATTAATGGTGCAAAAACGTTTGCAAACTTGTGTCAGCTGTGGATGTTTTGCATTCTTTTTTGTGGGTAGTATTGTAAGTGGAGTGGCGAGAGAAGGAGGGTGAGAATCATAAGTGAAGGAGGTAAGATATGTTGGATTGTCAGCTTTAAACTGTGATAAATTCAGTATTTGTTGAAACCTACTTAATGTCTTCTTCTTTGTGTTTATTTTGAGCTTTAGTCCTTTTTTAATATTCCAGAAGTGCTGGAGTGCATGGGAACCTGCCTGCTTGCACTCAGGGAATCCTAAGTTTTGAGAGGAAATTTGGCAGGTGCCAAAATCGTGGAGGTTGATCACAAGGCAATAGGATACTCTCAGGCTGCTGAGAAGGAGCCAGTGCTAGCTAAGCCACACCAACACAGAACTTCTTCAGGCCGAAAGAAAGCCTGAGATGGAGACTGTGACTGTATGGAGCTGCTCCTATCTGACCCTAGAATGGGAGGTTAGTTGAAGGTAGTATATGTGGAAGGAGGGTTGGAGGAATCTTTTTTAAAGCCTCTAAAAATGTGATTTTATGGCAAAACAGCCAATTCAGGTTGTTCTGGATTTATATTTTTGTACATGAAGGTAGTTAATTTTATCAGAAAAATCAGGTTCTAATTTTATTTTTAAGATGTGATTATTGATAGAGATAATAGAATAAAATTGAACTAATTAAGGTATCAAATGCCAGTGATTTTGTTTGAACATATGGGGGCCAAACTACTATATTTAAAAATTGTTCAGGGAGGTGGTTGAAAAAAGGGTCCTAAAGCTGTGCATCATAATACTAAACATAGTATTAAAATTACCTGAAAGATTGGCTGATAGAGCTGAATATCTCTGAGCTACAACTGCCGGTTTGTCAAAACAAAAAAAGTGCAAATACACATACACACACGTGCACACACACACACTTTTTACTCTTTTTCCTACTGCTGCATAAAATTGCAGCAGCAAATGCTATTTTCCTAGCCTAGTTCTAACTTGTCTAGACAGTAAAACAATGAATAACCTCTGAGAAATAGTCTCAATACAAATGTTGTCTATTCCTTTTGTAACCTTGACAATAAGTTGCTAACCTGGTTGAATACCAAGCTTTGTTTGTAGTCTACTGTACCAAAACTTTTTTCTGACAGCAAATAAAGGGTACTCAGTGACAGCCTCTTTCCAGCATTGCGAAACAGCAAAGTGCTGGTTTGTTACGGAGCAGACGGCTGAGCTTTTTTTCCCCACAGAATATGAGTTCTTGAGGCTAGTAATGGCAAAAGAGGGTAATTGGTCATAATGTGTTTTTATTCATTCTGCAGCCTTGCACTGAAACATAAAAGATTAAGACTGTCCGTCTGCTGAAATAAATATCTTCCTTATATCTCGCTATTCTAAAATGAGTTTTTACTTGTCAAACAGAGAAGAATCATTACACAGATCTGTAGGTACAGGCAAATCAGTTTGAATTGTGCACTTTTTCTTTCCTTGTTTCTTTTTCTGGTGGCTGTGGCTTGCCGAGTAAAAAGCAGTCAGAAAGTTTTCTTTTGTTATGCTGACTCGCTCTATCAATAAGATGAAATAACTTAATTTAGCAAGGTGGGTAGTTGTGATGGCAGTCACTGTGTAGCAAAGTTGGCTTAAAAACTTAATGAAAAATGCCAGTTTTCAGATGTTTTTTCCCTGATAGCTCCAGGATTTAGTGGCCTGAAAAGCTATGTTCTAGTCCATAATAAAGCACTCTCTGAAGTATTGATTAGGGAAGCATCAGGGGAGTTTGCACATGTTCACAAGCACAGACCCACATCCACCCACCAACACATTCCAGCAATCCAATTGCTTGGCCATAAACATTTCACATTACTGTTCAAAAACAGAGGAAAGAAGAGTTTAAATTCTGAACTTACCTCAGCCACTGAGATCTGTTTATCAGACTGCTTTTCCTGAAGGAAACATCAACTCCCCTTTGCTTCACATTTGTGACTTCAGGTGATGTCAGAAGCACAAGGGGGAATATTCCTCTTTAAATTTATGTTATAAATAGATTTAAAAAAATTTTTTAGGGAGAGCATGACACAGATTAGTTAGCTTTAAAGTAAAAGAAGACTAGGTGGCTTGTCTGTTTTACTTTCCCGATTTCCTTACTGAGCAGAGTAATGTTGGGTTTTTTTGATTTCTAGTGTCAAGGTTAAACCTGGGGCGAGGAGTGGGGAAAAAATAGTTGACACTGGGATGAGAATGATACTCTGGAGGAAAGATACTGTAAGAAAACCCTCTAGAAAAGATGCTTATGAACTACTGATAATTTTGTTTGTTCTTTGGATTTGGTACAGTTAGGACTAGTAGGATTTTACTCTTTCTGAGGACGGCTTAGTTAATAGACTGTTCAGTTTGAAAAACCTCCTTCATTTTTGTATCAAAACTGTAACTTTCACTCGCTTAAAAAGTCTACTGAAAAAACACACCATTGCGGGAAATACTTCGAGGTGACTCAGTCTTTAGCTCAGTATGGGCTGTAGCTCAGTCCTTGTCACACTGTTGTTACATCAGAGTAAAGTTACACAGAAACTGTGTTGTGGCATGGTTCTGTTGCTTGGTAAGTTGGATGACATCAATAATTGGTTCATTTGTAAGGGTCCCCTTGGCTGAAACGCTACCTAGTCTCCAACTGGGTCAGACATAGACTTAATTATCTATTTAACATGTATCACTATTAAAAGTCAGTGGGGAAATACTTGGCCTTGCTGAAATAGTTCTGCTGGTGACTTCATCGAGGCCAGCAATAAAACCTCCTACACCGCATAAAGTTCAGGATGACTTTAGGCGAGTTGCTAAAAACTTCATGCCTTAGTTTGCTCTTGAAAAACATAATGCATACCATTACCTTTCTACCTGCAAACAGTCTTTAAGAAGATCGATTAGGTAGTGCTTTGAAATTAAAAAATACTTTATACTGCATGCTCTAATTATTATTATACATCTTAGCATTATTCGAATACAGAGTACTTAAAAATATTCTTATTTCCATTTAATGATTTTCTTCCCCGTAGAAAACTTTGTAGATACAGGCGACTTTTTTTTCTTTTGTAACCACAGTTAATGATACGAACATAATACAATATTATTGTGTCTTCCAGGCTTTGTACTTGCGCATTGTTTTCTTTGATTTTCCTTTGGAAGACAGATCCTGACAGTTCAAAAGCTATTTACGCAATTACTTTGATAGTAAACTGACTTGGTAGATAGATTTCAATGTCTGTATGGGTGAGTGTGCACACGAGCATCACTGGTTGATGCCATTCCTAGCAGTTTAATGGGGACATGGCAGAGAGATTGAGGAGAGCCTTGCCAGAGCCTCGCCCCTGCGGAACACACATCCGTAGGCTGTCTGGGAGCAAACACTCTCACTGCCTGAACATTTGCAGCAAAAGCTTAAAATGACTGTTAAAGAAAATATTGGCTTTCCCAATTTCTCATTTACATTCTCATTTTGTCTAATAAATTATAATAAAGTATTTACTGTTTTGATCGCAAAAGCAGTTTCTCTGCCTTTTTTTTTGCTTTGGTTCTGTTTTGGGTGGGTATGCCAGGGTTTCTCCTGTTCGATTTCTCACTTTAAGTGTGTCATTTGGTCATATTGGTGTCTTCATTCTAATGTTTATTAAAATGTTACTGTCACTGCCAGTCTGCGACTGTGAATCAGAACTAAGAATGTGTAATAGTTTATTTCACATTTGAGTAAATTTCTTCTACTACTTAAACACTATTATGGGTAGTGTTGATCTGAGATGAAGTTTAGGTTTGGCGATACAGAATGCCACTAATTTGAGTCTTCTTTTATTGCCATCTGCTCTGGGTGTTGCATCGACAAACATGGAGTTTTTTTCTGAGTCTCTTTTCATGGTAATAGAGGATAAGCTGATGCATCTGGAAAGCATCTTTTCTTGGGCCTTTCACTGCACGAACCTGCAGCGTGTACTTTGATGCTCCTTTGCCTGAGTTGTTTTGATCAGTTGTGAAAAATCCACGTTTTGCCACTGCAGTGATAGAGCACAGAGAGAACAGTATGAACACCTACAGCCATCTCCTGAAAGGCAGGTGGCCTAGTGGTTAAAAAGCTTTGTTTAACATAAAATGTACAATATATGTTTGTTGTGGATCTGATGGTAATTAAGAGTAATTCTTGAGGCAGTCATTGATGCAAGGCACTCTCCTTTTGCTCCTCACTCAATAGCTGTGTGAAGTGGTCTAGCTTGCTGTCAAGCTGTACGCTTCAATAATGGACACTTGTGGGTTTTTTTCTCTCAGCTCTGCTGCATGGCTGGAGTGAGAGCACTGCAACGTGTAAAGGCCAGCTCCAGAACCATTCCCAACTCTGTGCTGCTTGGAGCAGCTCCAAGTGAGTTTAGTAAGGAAGCAGCTGAAGGTGGCTGCTGGGACTAGGGGTTTGCACCCCCTCCCAAGTCCTAGCAGGGTTAGCAGCCATGTAGAGAGTTCATTAATTCACGAGTAGCATAATTTGAGCTACTGTCTATATTCAGTTGTTGGCTTAGTTGCTTAAAATACCGACATGTTTTGCCCTGTAAGCTACAGAATTCTTAAAATGGAAATCCCTTAGCTGCCAAGACACTTCACATGATGATATGGGTTTAGATCTTGTGCAGGTTAACAGAGTGAAAATAGTGAGGGTAGGACGAAAGTCCACCATCCTTGTTTACCCCCAATCTACAGCATCTAGAAAAGGGTACAAAAAACAACTGGAGGTCTTAACTCTGTGGTAATTTTTAATACATCAGGAAAAATTCCTATAACTGATTGTATTTATATAGTGACCAGACTGTTGCCCTCGCCTCACCATTAAATAAGTAACATTGACCATGCTTTGGCCTTCATATGTTATGCAAACTAATATATGATTGGCAGAGGCAACTGTGAAATGTCAGTTTTGTTGACCATTTCCATGAAGGTAATTCTAGAAAAGGTGTGCTAGTTAATAAGGCTAACATAAAAAATACCAAACTTAAACTAAATGCAAACACTTAACATTATTATCAAGACCATCTGATTCAAGTACTTCCCTTTTATTTCATTTTCACACATTTACAAGCTATGTTAAGCTAGTTACCTGCAAGCAAGTTACCTGCAAGATACCTCAAAACTGTGATTCATCATCAGTGGGGCTTATATAGATGTGTGAGTAAGACAAGGGGAAATCTACACAGAACTCACCATCTCTCATTAGAGCCACATAGCTGACCTTTTTTGCCTCTGGCTTTGTGCAGGTCACTTGAGAGTATGGCTATCGAAGTACTAATTTTGCAAGGAATTATTACCTCAAAGAATTGAAATTATCGTTAAGTACTATTCCAGTTACTGGAAGGATGGCTTAGTAATGTGAAAATAAAGTACCTACTAAGCCATGTTTTCCAGAAAGTATTCTCCAGCAGAAGAATTTTTTATAAAGCTGATGATGATAAATTTTCCCTTTTGATTTATTAGCAAACTGAAATAGCTTGAGAAATATAATGCAAGAAGTCTGCCTTTTGTCAGACTACTTCCACTCCAGCTGTATAAACCCAAGGAATTATGCATTGTACTTATTAAGGTAGGATATAAAACACCCCTTGTGGGCATTTCAGATTTTCTTTAAAAACTGAATAATAATGAAGAGACTGAGTCAATTTGTCCCTGGCTGCATGGCTGCATTGTGCCTGTGATTTTGGTCTCTGCATTAGCACTTCATTGCACTGCCTGCTTGCTCTTAGTTCATAGAGTCGTAGTTTGTTGGAAGGTCATCAGGTCCAACTGCCCTGCAATGGGCAGGGACTCCTTTCACTACACCAGGTTGTTCAAAGCCCTGTCCAACCTGCTCTTGAGGGAGGGCAAGGAGGGGCATCCACCACCTCTCTGGGCAACCTGTTTCAGTGTTTCACCACTCTGATTGTAAACAATGTTTTCCTTATATCTAAGCTCAATTGACCCTCTTTTAGTTTAAAACCATTGCCTCTTGTCCTGTCACAGCTGGCCCTGCTAAAAAGTTTGTCCCCATCTTTATAAGCCCCTTTTAGGTACTGGAAGGTCTCTCTGGAGCCTTCTTTTCTCCAGGCTGAACAGCCTAAACTCTCTCAGCCTTTCTGGTAAAAGAGGTGTTCCAATCGTCTGATCATGTTTGTGGCCTCCTCTGTACTTCTTCCAACAAGTCCGTGTCTTTCCTGTGCTGAGGGCCCTGGAGCTGGATGCAGTACTTCATCTTCATTCTTGGAATTCAGATAAAGCTTCTCTTCTCGTGGTGAGGTAGTTTTTTGCTGCTCTGTGGGTCAGTCAGGCTGAAGAAGCAGTGCAGGAGGTGGATGTCCCTGCCTGTGCAGTGTCCGGTGCCGTGGTCAGGTCAGTGGCACATGGAGTGTCCTGTTCCCTCCCAGGAAGCGTAGCCAGAACTTTGACGCAAGGGGTTGGATATCAGCACATCTTTTTCTGCCGCTCTTGGTAACTAACTCTGTGATCCCTCTGTCTGTCAGTTTACACATATGGAAACGTTTTTCCACCTTTCAGATTAATTTAAAGATGGGGATTAATTTAACTTTACAAAGTGCTTCTTGATTCTCAACTGAAAGCTACTGTAGTAGCTCAAAATACACTGATGAACCAGTACTGGCTGAGGAGCTGTGATGCTTGTTGGTGTATTTGACAGTGATTTCTTTTTGCTTACCCTCACTCAAGGACTGAGGAAATCCTGTGTATTCCTTCTTTCTCTACAACCTTCTTCCCCTCTCTCTCTCATGTTTGCATCCACCAATGCTACGAAAAGCTAGGAATAAAATATCTGCTGAATAAATAAATACAAAATATTTTGTTTTCAGATGTTTCAGTTACAGTGGCAGTATCAGTACATGATAGTTTTCATTAGAGGAGTGTTACAGTAAACCCACATGGACAGGCCAAGGCAGGGGCTGCCTTCTAAAATAATTCTTCTACGCCTCTTGGAAACACTGCACCTTTTTTCCTGGGGAAAAACAAAAAAGATGGAAGAGTGGCAGCAGAAACTTCTGATTAATTCCAGGGCCAGGTGGCAAATCCATTACTTGTAGCAGTTCTCTGTCTCCATTGTTGGAAGTAAAAATCTTAAGAGTGTTTTCTTCAGCCGTGTTAGTGTTTTAACAGTGGCTTCCATTCTTTCTCACAGCTTTTAACAGAAGAGGTTTAAAGTCCTATGATTTCTGTTTCAGTGTGTTTCTCAAGTTTCCAGCTTGTACCACAGTTTTTTCTGGAGGCTTTATCTGAGAATATTCTGCTGTAGTTCTTTGTTATGTGATGAGAATATCTTCACAAAAATTTCTAGAACCCTAATAAAAAACAATTCAGTTACACTTCTTCTGTCACATTTTTTCTGGTGATTCTTTGTGGTTTTCCATTTGCATACGGCTGTCTACAAATGGATGTAAAGGCTTGGACTTGGCTAATGTAGCAAATGGGATGTTGCTTGGGATCACAGCATTGAAATTAGGTGAAAGTAAAAAAAAACCCTGTAAATTAAGCTAACTGTCAAGCAAAGAGCCCTCCCAGTGCCACCTCACAGGCTTTGGTCTAGCCTTTGAAAGCAAGCAGTAGATGATTCACCATTTCAGACATTTCAATCCAATCTAGCAAGCTGTAGTAAATATAC
>VYZQ01056912.1:7625-34425 GCA_013400655.1 Mystacornis crossleyi
GAGACATCTGAACACAGTCCAGTTACCTGCTATAACCACATATCAAAGGAACAAATAAAAGTAGGGCATAGTAAACCACATAAAGCTGGCTACTGTTCAGGCAAATTGTAACTTTTAAAGTAAGAAACAGACCAACAGAACAATTCAACAAGACATTGCACAGATATTTTACTGGGTTTGTTTTGGGGGTGGTTTCCAGGTTTTTCATTGTAGTTTTTCCCTCATTACAGCATTTTACACTTCAGACTTCCAAACTTCGCAGTTTTGCTTTCAAGTATCACTAGAAAAGAAATCTTACCTTTCTGGCACAGCTTTTACTTTACAATACTCTTCACAACCATTCACATGTGTTGGCTAGAAGAAGAAATATTTCGAAACACATTAAAGGACATAGTTATAACATTCACATACTGCAAATTTTAAACAATTAACAATTACAGGGACTATTTCTGAAGGGTACGAAGTTCAAAGCAGCACATAATGAAAGACTTTCCTCTTTTAGACATCTCATTAACCCAAAATAACAGAGGACGAGAACACTGAGCACTTGGACAGATACTCTACTGTAACAAGGCCAAAAAGCTATATTAAAATAATTCCTGACTCACAGAAGCACTAGAGTCATCTGAGTTTTCCCCAGTTGGCTTTTTTTTTCTAATACTCAGAAACCCTTTATGAGGTAAGCTTGATAGTGAAAACTTCTGCCTTCTGTCAAGCCACAGTTCCTACACTGTGGATATGTAACATAACAGGGCTCCACCTCTAAATGACACACACTCCTATTCACACCTTCCTCAACAGACAGTGAAGACTCAGGAAGGCATTTCCATCATTCTCTAAAGAAAAACTCTACAAAATCATTTATACTTTTTAGGCCAGCTTTCTTTTCCACTGCCATTCTCAGACACTTTTACTCATGGCCCTGCCTAGAGCACACTGACACTGAGCCAGATTCCTGATTTGATTTTCAGCTCTACTAACTGGACAGAAAGCTGCAAGAGCCAGGATGTGCTGGATAGACAGAGTTCTGCTGATTTGAAACAAGAGACAAAACCTAGGCATCCACTGACTGATGTAAAACAGGACACACAGTAATGCAGAGTAAACCACATATAGAAGTCGATAATGAACTAATGAACAAGCTAATGAACTTATCCTAGCAAAAAGCAGCGGGAGAAGAAATTTCAAATACACATTTTGGACAGGATTTATTTTCATTGTGACTGCTTCCCTTTGTAGAGCAGGAATCACTGAAATCTTTTAAATTAAAAAGCTGAAGTAGCACTAACAAAGTAGTTTATTACCACCCTTCTTGAAAAAAAAGCTGATGGACTTTATATGATAGTGTAAAATAACTGTATGCTTTGTTCTCTTACATAGTTAATTTATGATAATCATATGCTATTTAAAAATAAATGCTCACACACCATTTAAAGCTACTACCTACAGTGATGTTCTCACTTAAAAGACATGTAATGTTATTTACACCAGCTCTATTCCAATATGGAAAATAACAAATTGAAAGAGCATCTGGCAGCTTCTTGCCATCCTACCTCTGAAAAATCTTCAGGTAAAGATGACCCATCACAGTCTGTGTCCTCAGATTTATCTTCCGTCACCTTTCCATTCATCTCTACTGAACAAGAAAATCAGGAGATACAGCATAAACACACCAGAAAATGCCCAGGAGCCACCTTCTCAGAGATGTGAATCCTGTTCCACCTGTCTGGCAGTAGACAGGGAATACAGGTGCCAGAATAACCAAGAAACACTTTAAAAGGCCCTTTGCTACCAGCATGTTGGAAAAGAGCTCTTACTGTATAGGATAATCAGACTTTAGGTTTCTTCATTTTAGAACTGGAACAGCTGCCATGATGTGTGAGGTTGTTTGCACAGAGTATCTGTGTCACAGCATAACCGATGGACAGGCTGCAGCTACTAAGTTATCATATTCCCCACGCCAGTAGTTCTTCTGCAATTCAGTTAGATTTAGACCAGCAGTAGGTCCAAACCAGGATTCTACTCACTCTCTGTATTAACAAAATGTAATTAGGACACGCCAGATAAAATCTGACTTGTATTTGTCTGCTACGGAAGCACCCTGCTGCCACATCTTATGGATTCATCTTCAGTTGCAAAAGACAGCCTACAAGACATTGAAAACACTGGAGCTCCAATGATATTCCTCAGCTGAGATCCTGGCACAGCCAGAACCTCAGTGATTTCTGACTTCTAAGGCAATGACCAATGACAATAACCCAAAGAACTTTAAGTCATGACCTGAAATAATTATAATTTTGGAGGGTGTATCTTGAGTTCTAGAAGGAATCTCCCCAGAAGTAGCAAGCATCTTGCTTGAATTTTTGGAGCACACGTACACAGTGTGACACCACAAAGGAACTACAAATCCTATTCCTCGCTACATTTCAGTCAATAACAAGTAGAACTGAGGAGATGGAATGAAGGAAAAGAAAGGTGTACAGTCAGAAGTAGGTACTGAAAAAAAGCCAGTCTTTCTAAAAGAGGAAAAGCAGGTTGGCAAATTGTTTGGTTTTGAGAGATCTCAGCACATTTCCAAGTTGTGCAATCTGAAATCAGTGAAATACTGAAATGCTCCAGCATGCCAATATGACTGCAGCTGCAGGACCAGGTACCTAAACAGTATGAATTTCACTCAAGAGACAAACTCTATAATAGGCATAATTTTCCCAGATTACTTAAAGCAAAATCCCAGTTTATCAAACCAGAACCTCATTTATTACACTGCATCTCGAATTCATGGTAATCGGCAACTATTTGTCTGTGTTCAACTTGGGAAACTGCCAGTTCAGACATCAAATCAATGTCAACTCTCCCTGTTGACAAATCAACTGCTTACTTGGCACCTTGTTTCAAAGTGTTTTGCTGTTAGTGATGTTCTTTTTTAAAGGCTCACGTTACCTGGCAGGTGATTTTCTGATGCAGCCTTCTTGAGATGTAGAAGACTCTGAGCCTCTGAAGTCGCGTTATTCCGATTTAAGAGGTTCTGGGCTTCCTCATCTACAACATCCAACAGATACTGGACAACTTCATTGTGGTCATCCTCATCATAATACTCGTCATCTGGAACCTCTGATCCTGAAGACAAATAGTAAAAAATGACAAGTTTTCCCAGTATAGGATGGTTTGGGAGAACTAAATTAAAGGGGCAGACACACGGCATTATTTTTAGCTGTTACCAATGGCATTCCTTCATTTCTCTCTAACACAAAATCCAATTTTGATAAATCTACTTTCAACATCAACTAACTCCTCTAAAGCAAAGCACAAGACTAGAAAATGATCCTCTAAAACTGACTGCCAGCCTAACATTTACTTATTTCAGCATATTCAACAATGCCATGATTCTCTTGCACTGGTACAGTAAAGGCAGAATAATGAAGTCCCCACCTCACTTCCTCTTACCTGATTTGTCAGCGTGTTTAGGAAAATCTGACATTTGATTGTTAAATCTGAGGGAAGGGGCATCTCCTGCTCCTGAGAGGTTCATTAGTGCTTTTGTGTGATGGATATTGTTTTCTGTGTTTCCCTGAGAAGGTCCTAGGACGCCATTGCCATTGACCTGAGAAAGCAAAGAACAATACAAGTTAACTCTTGAAGAGCCTGGCAGTTTGTTGAAGCAGCAAACAACCACTAAAAAGTCCTCATCTCTCCTCAGCAACAAATAAACCCCCTTATTCCTATCATATTCTCATCTGAGATACCTGGGTGATGGGTGGGAAGTTTCACATGACAAGAACAAATAAAAAAAATTTAAAGCAACTAAGAAAAAAACCCACATGATGATGAAGCAGCAGCTTCTCCAAGAGAATACACAGTAGTATTTAACATCATTATAACGCCTATAAAATGTATGCAAATTTCAGTACTTTTGGTCCTACAACACAGCATTTCTCAGAAAAAACTAAGGGAAAAAAAGAAAGAAAACCTCCTAGCAAATATAATATGCAAGCATCTGCAGAAACTGTGGGCTGAATGGAGTATTATGGATGATAGCCTTGCATTCTCATAAAAAAATTTGTCTTTCAACAAAACAGTGCCAAAGAAAGAGCAGATCAACTAAAAAAACTTGCATATTTATTATGATCACTGCTTATTCATGTCAATTGACAATAGCGGGTTTGTATACTTTGATCAACAGATCATTTCACTCATTTATTTAGTTTTAGAAGTGTTTGAAGTAGATTCTTTTCTCTGGTTAATGCTAACAGGCACAAGAGAGGAGCATTTACCTTGGGCCCATAAGCATCAGTTGTCTTTTCTGTTTTATCACAGGGATCACCACAGGAACAGCCTAAACAAAAACAGGGAAAAAACAACAATCTCACAGCAACTTTTCCCCACAAACTAAATTTGCCTCCATCAATTATTTTTATAAAAGAAACAATGTATTTAATATCATGTTATGATAGGAGTAGCATTTCTGCCTGGTTTCTGTGCATTGCCAGACTGATATCTGAATGACTTACACTTTATAAAATGGCTTTTTGAATGTTCTATTTAATGGGATCAGAAAGCACGAATGCTAATACAAGTAACCAACTAAAAGAAAAGAGCAATGTTGATAAATAGTTTAGCCACTTACAGTACAAGATACAACCCCACACACACCTGTCATTGACTATTTTTTCTTTTTCCTAAACATTATCTGATATCTGTGTCCTTGTTCAAAGGGACCCTTCAGCTCTATATTAGAGAGAATTTCTAAACTACATGAGAAATGAGAAATGTACATAAAGACACTATTGCTGAATCTCTTTTTGTGGAGCTTTTAGAGGAAAGATCAAGCAAATTCCTGTTGGAGCTGGTCACAATAAGCTGGACTAGGATAGTATCTTAAGGCTAAGATACTTCAGTTCCTTTCTTTTTATAAACAGGTGCATTTCACTTGCAATGAGTAAGCATGCAAAACTTACCATTAGCTTTCACTGGCCATGGATTTGAGTTCTCACTGCTTTTGGATTTCGGGAACACTGCATGACCATCTCTGAAAAGAAACATTTACAGAAATACTTATTAAAAAAATAAGTAAATCACGGTACTCATCAGACATTGATGTAAATAGTACTACTGGTAAAACTGCTGATCGTTCCCAGCCAGCTTGGTATCGTTTGCGAACTGAGTGAGGACACATTCAATCCACACTTCCAAATCATCAATAAAGAAATGAAACAGGACTGGCCCCAGTACTGAGCCTTGGGGAAGCCCACTAGCACCATTCACCACCACTCACTCACTCCAGCCAGTTCTTAACCCAGTGAAGAGAACACCTGTCCAAGCCATGGCCTGCCAGCTCCTCCAGGAGAATGCTGTGGGAGACACTATCAAAGACTTCACTAAGTCCAGGTATAAACATCCACAGCCTTTCCCTCATCCACCAGATGGGGAAGCCAGTCACGAAGGCAGGTCAGGTGGGTCAGGCAGGACCTGCCTTTCCTGAACCCCTGCTGGCTGGGCCTGATCCCCGTATCCTGAGACGGAAGGGTGATCACACTCAAGACAATCTGTTCCATAACCTTCCCTAGCACTGAGGTCAGGCTGACAGGCCTGTAGTTCCCCGGATCCTCCTTCCAGCCCTTCTTGCAGATGGGCGTCACACCGCAGTCACCTGGGTCCTTCCCGCTGAGCCGGGACTGGTGATAAACGATGGAGAGTGGCTTGGTGTGCTCTCCTATCAGCTCCCTCTGTGCCCTTGGATGAATCCCATCCATCCCACAGACTTATGAGTGTCCAAGTGCCACACCAGGTCACTGACTAATCCCTCCTGGATTGCAGGGGATCTATTTTAACATTTGTAGTTCAGATCTGCACACAGCCTTGTGTTCCCAAGAAGCACAGAGCACAGCAAGTACCACGTACCCTTGTGCTCCACTGCAGCACAAAAACTGTGAATTTACAGATGCTTTCTGTGGCACCAATCCTCAGTAACCCGTGGTGAATTTCCTGTCGTACCAGGAACAGGTTTTACCTTTATACTCATACCATCATGCAAGAAAAAACAAAAAGTACAGGGAAGCGTTTGCTTCTAGAACATACCTGGTTGCTTTGAGCACCACTGTTGGAAGGTATGTTTCCAGCATTCTTTTGGCCTCTTTCAGAGTCATTCCCTGTGTGCTTACTCCATTAATGTAATGGATAATATCTAGTACACGGAGACTCTCCTCTCTGGCAGCAACCGATTTGGGGAGAATGTCACTAATATACACAACTTGATAAAGGCTGTCATGGCCTCCTGATAATGACAAACCTTTGCAGCGAAAGAAGGGGAAAAAAATACAAATCAAGCTTTCTTTGTAACTGAAGGGGAAGATTTTTCTTTAGTGCAAAAAGCAGATTAATTCCATGTTACCTAGCTCCTCCTTATGGCACGTTAGTGTAATATCAGGCAGCAAATGAGGCAACACTGGCATCTTTGGTAACTCCAGAACACGCCCTAGCACTAATCTGACGGTCCTTGGGGCAGCACGGAGAAAGCTGACTGCATCAGTGTGGCTCATGTTAGTGACATCGATGTCATTAACCTGCAACAACAAAGGCAACACAGGCGTCCTTGTTAGGTCCCAAGAAAGACAGCATTACTGAGGAACAGTGCTGTTCCTCAAGCACCATCAAATCATGCCTCTCAGAAGGTGCATGCCTTCATCCCTTAACCACATTTGACCTAGCCCACAACACAGTTCACTTTTTTTGTTTTGATTTAAAGTCTTTTTGTGCAATCCCTGTATCCAAAACCATTAATTCTCTCACTTTTATCAGTCGGTCTCCAGGCCGCAGTCTCCCGTCGCTTTTGGCAGGATCTTGAACAATGTCATGAATGTAGCAGCCAACGTGATCGTTACCTTTGGTCACTGTAAAACCCAGACTGCCCTTTTCTGACTTTGTCAGAGTCACTCGGAGCTCCACTTCCTAGGGGGACAAAACAGCACTTTACAACACAAGCAATCAGAAGAAATATGAACGTTTTACTGAATTTAGGACAGCTGGAAGCAGACAACTGATTTACCAACTGATTTAAGTGGGACACAAGCCTGGACCAAGACATGTTTCTTTTCAGTCTCAGCTTTGCTGCTTCAAATAAGCATCTCTACTGAGTTCAGACAGAACCAAACAATGTTTTGCATGGAAATAACATGGGGCCAAAAGTCTCTGAATTAAACAAAATTTTGAAGGCACACATCAAACCTGACATCTTATTTTACCTTTTTCTAGCTGCCATATATAAGAAAGGCTCTGTATTTTTAAATATCTCAACTCATTTATAATTATTCAGAACAAAATAAGTGAACATATTTTCCTAAAGTGAGACACAATACCATAGAGCTTATCTTGAAACTGAACACATGCATGTGTTTTGCCCCTTTTAATTTGCATTAATTTTGATTTGAAAGATAAGGATCTGCCTCATTTGCATAAAAAAAAAATCACGGACCACCAGAAAGGATGGAGAAAAACCTCTGAAGAAGAGACTAAGAAAAATACAGTTTCTTGGCAAAATGGAGAATTGGCTAGAACAGCCTTTATAACCTGGAAGACCCTCGCAACTGGGACATACCAAGATTCAATTTCAATTTCTTTCAATCTTTGAACAGATTATATGAGGATATGGAAGTCCCTACTGATAACACAGGACATTTCTGTGGTGGCAAGAAGATTTCTCAGAAGAGCCTCAAAAACAGGCCCCATCTTGCGGCAGAGCAGAAAGTCTTTGGGATTCATAGTTATAAATGCAGCAAAGAATAGGGTCTCCTGATGCCCTTGATGCCTCAGTTTATTCTCTGACCTCTGAACAACGACCTAAAAGAGCAGAAGCAAGATATCTGCCATTTAAGTTCCTCTGTGTATTGTTTTAGAGGTAGGTAAATATTTAATGCCATCCAGGACGAAATGACCCATGAAATGGACATATACACATGCACCTATGAACACATGGATGCCTCCACATTCACAGATGGAGATGCATCAATTCTTCAAGAGCCCACACAGAAAATGCCTGCAGACATTGGTACGAGCAGCTGCAATTAATTGATTACAAATGGGACTTGTATGTACCATTCACAAGGCACACACCCAGATCAGCGCAAGTATAACCTACAGCTGTCCCATTTGTAAATCAATGTGCCTAACTTCTATCCAGTCACTCCTAAAATCATGGCTAAAACAAACACAGCAGGACATTTATGCTTCTGAAAGACCAAAATAGTGCATTACTGGCTCGTATTCTTCAGCATTTTTTTCCAGCTGGGTGAGTAATGAATCTATTTCTCCCAGTTGTGAAGTCAGCTCAGAGACAGGAGTGGCGTAACAGTCATTTATTAAAATGGATGTGGTAACATCAGGTACAGTTCTACAGGTTGGGATCACTGGCAAATCCAAAGGCAGATCACTACAGATAAAGAAGAAATGAAAGAAAAACAGGAATAAGTACAATGTGGCTGTCACTCATAAATTAATATATGAACCAAAACTGACTTTATGCAGATCTAAAAAGCAAACAAAAAAAAGTATTTCTATGAATAGGTCCAATAAACTATCAGCATTTCTGCAGTATGATGAGGATCATTAGCAGCAGCATACCTGTCCTCAAGCTCTGCTTTGCCAGGAGCCTCTTGATCAGGATACAGGATGGTGCGAACAGTGTCCTTCTGACCAGGGTGTGCCTCATACTGACTCTGTGCCCGGGCCTCAGCTTCACCTGAGCTGTGGTACAGAGCAGAACTCCAGCCAAGGCCCACCTGTGCTGCTGAGTCCATCACCTCCTCATCACCACTTCTGCTGCTGTCACTGTAGCTGTCTCTTCTAGAGGGAGACTTTACCCTTTTCTTGCTCAGATCAGTAGTTTCATTTTCGTCTGAGCTGTCACCTTGTTCTCCATTTGATGGACCAGAAACTTCTCTGCTGACCTCTGGAAAAACTTGCTGGGGTGAATGGATGGGAGTCTGCAAGAGCAAAAGCATTTAATTCATTATAATCAGGTTCTGATGACAAACGAAAGTTTTGAAGACTGCAAAAAAGTACCAAAATCAAGGAGTCAGTGGCTACTGACTGAACTGTGTAAACATATCATAGCACAGTTTCAAAAAGTTCAATGCAACTTGGCCAAGACAAAGTGTGCAAAACTTTGAAACATATGCTGCTAAAAACCTTTAAATTCATCTACAGAAAACAAAAATACTTTTGCCTTTAGCTTCAGAAAGCCTCCTGACAGATGCTTTTAAACTATGCCCAGCAGTCTTCTATGCAACTACCACAAAATCCCTTCCAACCAGAAGCTGAGGATCACAGAGCTACTGAAGTCAAACCAATCTCACAGAGGAGGGAAACAGAGAAGCTGTCAACCAAAAAGAAACAATAACAGACTACAAAACCTAAGATAATTTGTGCCAAATGGTGACTGTTAACCAAGTTATTAGCTCCCACGAGAATGAATAACAATTTCGCCAATTGTCACATATTCCCAAGAATCATGTCAGCCAGCAGACGTAAAAGGTTTAAAAGCTGCATTTATGTTTTCATGGCCAGATTCTTCTGTACATGAACACATCAATCTGTGATGATATTATAAAGAAAAATTTGGACTTTCCTCTTCTTTTAATATATGCACTGTTTTATTAAAGTTCCTGTTAAAGTTCTATGAAGCTCTATTAAAGGTTCTGTTATTCCATATTACAAACAGGTCTATTACAGGAGTAGTTATTTGTTCATTATTAGTTTGCTCAGTTGCCTATCTCTTACTCCAATCCTAACTTCACTTAAGTGTTTATTTTGTACATTTAAACTTCTCTCATCAGACTCGAATGATTTTATTGTTTGAATATAATGTTAAAGTAACTCAGAATCAAAGAATCATAGAGTATCCTGAGACGGAAGGGACCCACAAGGATCATCCAAGTCCAGCTCCTGGCCCTGTATGGGACAGCCTCAGGAATTGCACTTTGTGCCTGAGAGCCTTGTCCAAACACTTCTTGAACTCTGGCAGGCTTAGTGCTGTGACGAATTCCCTGGGGAACTTAAATTGAAGACCTGTCTCCGTTAGTTTTACACTTTCATGTATTACAGAAAGCCTAATTTTCAGGCAATTTGTCCTCTACACTCTCTTTTGCTGAAACACATTTCATTCCCACTTCTTCAAGTATCCTAAAATGGCCTTCTGTTCCTTCAATTTATTTACTGGAGCATTTTGAAAATATTCTTTGGGACACCTCTAATTTCCAGAAAGTAAATAGGACAACCTTTTCCCTGCTTTTACATGCATCAACACCAGACAAATTGGTGTTTTGCAGAATATCCTTCACAGAACCACAGAAATATTCAATTTCTATTTGATATCAACTTCAAAACATTGGGCTGCAAAGAAATCTCTGCCCCAGAAACACTGTATTAAACCAATTTCTCATGTCTTAGGTCACAAAATGGAGGAAAAAGAAAACAACTTCAAGCCATGCATACCTTTAACGTTCCTACAAAATGGTTAGTGCACTCCTAAGGGATTCATTCCAAGAACCACATTTCTGTGAGCACTCTCCCTGTTTTTCCATCTGCATCTTGCATTTAACTAACCCACCCAGCAGATTGAATAAATGAACCTTAAATAGCAAATAATTTAGGAAAAATCACGTGCCATACACCTTACCAGCAATAAAGGATCGATGTCTGGCAGTATTCCAGATGGCGGCCGGCAAAGGAGAAGCGAGACCTCTGGAGACGTTCCCCTCAGAGCAGAGATGACTTCCTATGGCCACAGAGGGATTCACTGTCAGATGCAGACTTGCAGGACTACCACAGTATGAGTTTCACTATTATAGGTACAAACCTGCTGGGACAAGCCCTTCAGCGATGCCCCGTTCACTTTCAGAATGACGTCCCCAATCTCTATTTGCCCACTTTCTGCGGCTGGCTGCCCAGGGAAGAGCTTCTTCACCCTCACAATAGTTGATCCCAGCTGTTCTGGGGTAAGGTTATCTTCACGGCAGAAACTGAACCCAAGGCCTGAGCTGTTCTTCAAGAGCTTTACTTCAAATGTGTTCTCTGTAGAAGAAACATTAACTTATTATTTCCTACAGCACACTGGCCATGAACAGAGTGTCTGGTGCTCTTATTCCAGACATGGCAATGTGCAATCTCCCCCTCACACGGTTCTTTCACCGTGTTGAACAGAAGTGTTACCTAAAAGACCCCTCCAGGTTAAAGAGAACAAAAAGCTGATCACGACTTCCCAGCAGGCTTACTCAGCCTGACAACATCAAGGTGCAGAAAGGCAGGGTGTCTCCAAAGGACTATTCCCTAAGAAGTCCATTAAGGAGCCTTTTAAAGCACAGTGACACAACCTTTCCAGCCACTGATCAGGCATTGGTGAGAGCAGCAACTGGAGTTCCTGGCAGACAGGACAGACCCCATGCAAGAAGACCCGAAGGTATCTGCAGGGGTTCTGCTATCTGTGTACGCTTCCCTTCACTTGCACAAGTCACCAGCAAGAAAGGATGAATTATGTCAACCTCTAATCAGGGGCACAAATCCTTCTCTCTTCATCTAGCTCTTGACGTCTTCTCTCATCTAGACAGGAACTGCAGGACCCACAGAAGCTCTCATTGATATATAAATATCTTAATTCCCCTTGACACCCCTTAGCAGCACCAGATACAGCAGCACCCCCTTTACTCCAACCTTGCTACAGCCTTGGCATGTGAGGCTGGTGAAATTGGCAACAAGAAGAAACAGTGAGAGAGAAAACAGTTAATAGTAGTTAAACAAAGTAACCAAGATGTGAAAGGAAATTCTGAAAACAAACACAACAGCTCAAAAAGAAAGAGACTGCATTATGTGCAAGGACTTGGTATAGATTCTCTCCCACTCCATTCCCATTCTAAGAAGTGAAGAAAATATTATGAAACTAAAGGATGCTTCAACAGTTAAGACAATTGCTCTACATGACCTGACCTGCAGTGACAAAGCTGTAATCTTTGGCATTTGTAGATTCTGTCGCTGGCTTCTCCTGTGGCTCACACTGCCCCACCTGGCTCGGGAGCGTGCACTGTGGTGTCACTGGAGCATGAGCCTTGGCCCCTGAAAGCTGACCTTTCTCCAACAGCAGGTGCACCACCTACAGAGATGAAATGTTCTCCAGTTAACTGGGAACAGACACAGAGACAGCACAGTCTACAGTACATGCTTCCTTCTAACTTCTCAGGGTCTAAACTTTTACAACAGCAAGTGTTACAGACACTCCCCTCCCCATATATACCCTCCAATTATTCCTTATTTTTTAAGGGCTGCTAAATGACAACTTCCAAAATACACTAATGGACTTGCAAGATACTTGCCAATAGAGTAAGAAGGGGTTTTCTTCCAATAAAGTTGTCAGAGTGGTAAGAGGTGTCAAAGATAGCGTCATTTGCACATTTGTACAGGGAATTAAGTTAAAAACATTTTATAAAGTGAACACAAATAGTAGTCCTCAGCAGTTCTGAATGTGTGCACTCACTGGCTATTTTCAGGTGTGCCAGGAAGCCACGGAGTCTAAGAAAGCACACCTAAAGTAACCACGACAACACTGGGGAGAATTCCAGTCTTGAGGTTCCTTTACCTCTTTTCACTCATGGAAAACTGGTTTACCACAGACAGGAGTAGAACTAGCAGCCACTCACCTGGCCAGTGTTTCTCAGTGTTTCAACAGCTTGCTTATGGGTAGCTCCTTCCAAACTAATCCCATTGACAGAGAGCACGCGGTCACCTACATTAATAATTTAAGGAAAAGTAGGCAGAGCATCACCTATAAAACATCCATGGTGCACAGAAACCTTCACCTGACCTAACAAGGACAGTTATTTATGGAAATTCTCCTCCTCTCCATGCTCTGAGTCAAGAGGAGAACTTTGCAAATAAACTATGTGGTTCGAATCAAAGTTTTTTTCCAATCTAATGATTCTGTGGGATAATCCCATGTCAACTAGTGTTAACCATCAGAATGACAGCCTGCCACAAAACTCAGACTCTTTATTTAAAACAAATCTTAGTCCACAGTGGGAATGCTCACTTCAGTGAAGAATGTGGCCTGGCTTACTAACACGAAGAGCCACAAAAATTACAGCATTTTCTGTACTGAGTTGCCAGGCATGCCAAGCAAGAAGGCCACAGATAATACAAAGCCCTCTCTCTCTGTGCCTGGAACAGAGAAGCATTCTCCATTAACACAGGCTGCTTGAGAGAATAAAAATCCCACAGCCTGTCTCCCGTCTTTCCTCTCCATAGCCTCAGCATTGCTGGTTCTGCAGTTGTTCTACATTAGTTTTTTAATCTTCACCTGCAGAATTAGCTATCAAGGCAATATTTAAAATGACAACTGCAACAGCTTGGAAGAACAGTTCTTCTTCCCAGTGAAAATGGTACAAGGACAGGAGGCAAACAGAGTGCTGCCTTCCAGGCCACAGGATATTGTCAAGTCCACCACAGACAGTCCTCTGCCCTTTTTCCACATTAAAAGTCCCCAGCAAAAATATGGAAAATACTACCTTTTTCTATTCTGCCATCTGCTTCAGCTGCTCCCTTGGGAATAATCGCTTTCACATAAATACCACCATGCCTTATGCTAGTATTTACACCACCCTAAACAGAAAGNTGTGGGATAATCCCATGTCAAAACTAGTGTTAACCATCAGAATGACAGCCTGCCACAAAACTCAAACTCTTTATTTAAAACAAATCTTAGTCCACAGTGGGAATGCTCACTTCAGTGAAGAATGTGGCCTGGCTTACTAACACGAAGAGCCACAAAAATTACAGCATTTTCTGTACTGAGTTGCCAGGCATGCCAAGCAAGAAGGCCACAGATAATACAAAGCCCTCTCTCTCTGTGCCTGGAACAGAGAAGCATTCTCCATTAACACAGGCTGCTTGAGAGAATAAAAATCCCACAGCCTGTCTCCCGTCTTTCCTCTCCATAGCCTCAGCATTGCTGGTTCTGCAGTTGTTCTACATTAGTTTTTTAATCTTCACCTGCAGAATTAGCTATCAAGGCAATATTTAAAATGACAACTGCAACAGCTTGGAAGAACAGTTCTTCTTCCCAGTGAAAATGGTACAAGGACAGGAAGCAAACAGAGTGCTGCCTTCCAGGCCACAGGATATTGTCAAGTCCACCACAGACAGTCCTCTGCCCTTTTTCCACATTAAAAGTCCCCAGCAAAAATATGGAAAATACTACCTTTTTCTATTCTGCCATCTGCTTCAGCTGCTCCCTTGGGAATAATCGCTTTCACATAAATACCACCATGCCTTATGCTAGTATTTACACCACCCTAAACAGAAAGTAAAAATAGGATTGTTAGTCTTTTTGCGGTTAGAATACTTAGTAATTAAACACAGTGTCACACAAGGAAAACTCTACTTAGGAAGCATTTGGGCTACTGGCATGTAGAAAAACCAGACAAACTATCAAAACCAAAATGTTACATCAAGCATGTTCTGTGCAGTCATGCAATTTGCTACGAATGAAGTTGGGGTGGGAAGACTGTAAAAACACAACGCATCAAAATGCAAATGCACAAAACACAAATAAATGTCCTGCAGCAGGAGCATGTCTGCATTTTGCTGGACTTTACATGCTTGCATGCACACCAAAGCTCAGAGATGTGCAAGAGTACAGCATGCCAAAGCAGGAGATGCACACCCATGCAGTGTCCTACTCCAACACAACTTCTCTGCTGTAACAGGAAATTGAGGCATGCTGCTTTCTCTCAGCTCAGACAAGTTTGAAGGTCTAAGCTGTAAAAAACTGCTCAAGCTGAACTGACATTGTTTTTGGAGGGCCTTGGTCTTTCTGCTGATTGCAGTGGGGGTAGGACTAGATGATCTTTAAGTGTCCCTTTCATCCTAAAACATTGTGTGATTCTGCCTCACTGTGCTCCACAGACTTGGAGGGAAGAGGAAGACCAACAGTGTGTTAATGTTCACTCCCAAAGCACCCAGGATTACAGGTGAGAACTTAACCCACAGTTAACTGCACACCTCTTGTCACCGCTGCACAGGAAAACAATGCAGGGGCAGAATGGAGGCTGGAAAAGCGAAGGTCAGTGAAGACACCACTTGGTCACCCCTTAAGGGAAATGTCTGCACTGGCTGGCATCTTCTAACACCTCTACAAAGCCAGCGCATGCATGCAGCAGGCCTGATGCCACTCAGTAACCAACTCCTGCTCAACCTCTGTTTTTCCAGCTGTCTCAAGCAATGGAACATGACTTTGAACAGCCTGGGATGCCAAAATAACAGAATTTCATTCTGCTCCTCTTACAATCCTAGCCGTATATATGAAAACGGTGCTAGGCTTGCAAATTGTCCCGCCAGCAGAAAGAGCTGAATATTAAAACACATTAAAATACATTTTTTAATACAAGAACAGAAGCAGTGGAAAATGTGTGCATCTCAGTTGTAAATTAATCTCTTCTTCCCTGAAGTGCCACTCTGCAGTATGACAGGCCCTAAACATAAAACTAGCTTCAAAATCTTATAGCCTGAAGAGAAATCAGTCTTAAAAACATATTTTTGTCTCATACTGCAAGAAAGCAGTGTCAGCCAGGTCTCATTTGGGTTTAAGTAGTTTTTTGCTTTCTGCCTTTTCTCCAGCAGAGGGAGAACACTGAACACGGTGAATGTGATTGAGCGTGCACAGATACTCTAAAATAACAGTACTACTTCCACTGCCTGCCATGCCAGTCTGGGAGGGTCTCCCTTCTTCCTTGCAAATTTGCCACAAGATTAGGTAGCAAGGGACAAAGGCCATCTTGCCTTTTGTACTCACAAAGCAGCATCTGTCATAAGAGTCTATTAGGACTTTGGGGCTCCACCATAAAACAAAAAACAAGAATTACTTAAAGGGCAGATGACAAGAAAAGGGACATAAATTAATAGTATTACTTTCCAGCTTTGGTAAGATTAATCACATATCAATAAATCTATGTAATTAAAAGTGATTCCAGAAAATATTTTGCTTCCTTGTAATTTAGTAATTTAATGGGTTACTGGGAGTAGAGAAAAAGAGAAAACATCTAAAAACCTTGTCAAACAGTACCGTGACACTTATTCCCAAGCCGTTATCTTTTTTTGCTAGTTCAACCTCAAAGATATCTCCAGGTTTAAGAAGCGTTGCAGAAACCTTTTTAGAGCTCACTCTGTTTGCTGTATTCGATGAGGAAGAATCCTTTATTTACAAAAAAAAGAAAAAAAAAGAGAGAGAGAGAGAAAGAAAAAGAAACAAACAAAACAAAAAGAGACAATGATTTGCCTTTAGAACAGATGTTTACAGCTAAGACCCTAAAGGGTGGGGCTTTCAGTCAGACACAGCCAGAAGGAGTCCACCCGGCAGAGTACCAATTAGTAAGACTCAAGGCTCACTGCTTCAACATTTCCATTCCTGCCACTGAGCAGGTTTAGCACAGAAATATGCTTGGCCTTTAGCAGCCAAGTCTTTATTGCCAAAGTGAGTTGGTTACAGAACACCGAAACTGCAGTGCTTCAGTATTACAGCAGCCTAGAGTCTGTTGGATTAATTAGCATGAGTTGCCACAATTTAATTGAATAACCTCCGTCAGCTGAACAGAGAAATCATTGCAAGCTGGAAATAAATTTGTAGTACTTGTGACTGTGCACTTTTGGAAAGGTGAAGCAAGCTGTGTCTGCTCAAGAGCCTGACTCACTGCTGAATTTTAATGCACAAGAGCAGTTTTTCATGGATTAGATCAATCCCAGAAGACAGTGAGTTCTGCTGCTACCCACTCCAGATGTATCACTCCTACTTTTCTCTAGGAAAAACTTCATTTATCTGCCAAGTGAATAAACTTACCTCTAGGGGTGCTCACTAGATTATGAACATACTGGACAAACACACAGCATTGAAAGGTGGTTTCCTACAGCCTCAGCAAGTGCACTTTAGGTTCACCTCAAAGCACAATCTGCCTCTACTAAGACACATTCTCTGACACTGGAAAGCTGGAAAGTTGTTTCAAGCTACGGAAGTGACTTTCTCCATTTATTTTGAACAAATCACCATGCTATTAGAAATCAGCTACTAGCATTAGCTGCAGGGTGGGCTAGGCTGCTCTTTCCTCACACCCAGAGACAGCTGTTTCAATACCACTATCCCACAGATGGGAAATATTCATATGAAATCCACTATGCCTTTTTAGCTGGCTGCTGCTCCTGACTGCTGGAGTAAGTTGCTTCATCCATGTCAGAATCTCCTCGGTCAGAATATTCCACAGGCTCCACTACCCCGGGCCTTTTACTTTTTGCTCGAGTACTGTCTGATGAGGATCTTCTCTTCTCGATCACTTTGGAGCCCCCAGCCTGGGAATCGCTGTACTGCTGAGCATCCTGCTGGGCTCTCCCACTTGTACGTTTGCCAAAGAAGCCGGCTGGCTGGCTCTGGGACTGGCTGGCACTCTCAGTCCTGGAATCCTGGGAGCTCACGCTGCCATCCCGCTTGCCTCCCGACAATCCAGAGAGGCTCCCCGAAACAGGCCTCTGGTGACCACGGGACCGGTTGTGCTCTTCTGAAGAGGACTCTGCCTCATTGTCCTGCACCGAAGAGGGCCTCCTCAAGTAACCCCTGGCTCCATTACTGATATGAGCAGTGTTAGATGATGCTGAAAACCAGGAGACAAGACAGCCATCAGCAGCTGGCAACACCTTATCTGCAGCACGACACCCTTTTCTCAGCTTACAACCGAGTAAGGTTTTACCCGCCCAGACATTCCGCAGAAAACTCTCTGTTCACACTGCACCCGGCGTGCCCTCACCGAAGGTTACCCTCACACACCTCTTCCTTGTCTCTGAACCCAATTCCAAGCCCACGCTGGCCGGGGCTGCTTACGGGGTGACTGCAGTTCCCTACCTTTGGACAGCTTGTCCTTGGGCTGGGAGATCACAAGCGTCACGTCCTCGGGAGCGTTCTCCAGAATTTCCAACGCTGCGTGGTGGCTGACGCCTTCCAAACTCGTGCTGTTTATGGATATGAGGCGGTGTCCTGCACAAAAGGGCTTGTTCAGATACAGCCTAACATCTACATTTTTACCCATCAGTGACAACGTGGAGTACAGGTCTGACAACCTGTACACAATGCATGGATTAAAAGTTGCTAAACTTCAAGTGATGCTGGAATAGGCAGTTCTAATCATGAACAAAAAAAACCAAAAAAAAAAGCCAACCCCCAAACCAAATCAGACCACAAGAACTGGTTATGAATATTCCCTCTTTCTAAACCTGCCAAATCTTTCCATATTTTGATTTCTACCTTCTCTTATGCTGTAAAAAACCCAGATGAAAAAGCAGAAATCAGAAGTTAAGTGAGCAATATGCAGTTCAGTTCAAGACACAGACTAAAATGAGAAGGAAAAAACCCACATTTTTCTCCTCCTCCCCCACGATAGTTACAGTTATAGTATATGGTTCCATTTCACTCTTTTCAAAAATCAAAATGTGGATAACGAGTTTTAAAAAATTTAAATTACAATGCATCTGCAAGACAGAAAATGGAAAATAAAGCCCTTATCTTTACAGGTAACTTCAATTTTCTGCTATTTCAAGCTTTATAATTTTTACTTTGGTTTGAATGATTGTTGTTTTTGCAGAGTTTAACAAAGAAGTATCACCAGTTTCCAGAAATTATCTGGAAGGTAACTGAAGGTCACCACTGTAAGGAACTGTGATACACAGAGCCACAGATGGAATTTTATAGTATTCACCTGGTTTTAGAGTTCCTTCCAAATCAGCTGGCCCTCCAGGAATAACTGAATGAATAAAAATTCCCAGATCAAGTTTCCCTGTCTTCTCTCCACCGACTATTTGAAAGCCTATGAAGAAAAGGCCCAAAGCAGGCAAAAATGTCAGTGATCACCGTGTAACTTAACACAGTACAAGACCCTATTTTAGAACAAACAGAAACTTAGTCATGCTAATAAATGTAAAGTAAAAAACCCCAGACACCTCAAATTTAAGTCTACATGGTAACAAACAGCAAAGCTTTTTGATTAAGCTTTATTGTATACTCTTGTTTTAAGCAATTAATTTAGACTGCTGGTTCAGGACACTCCAGAAAAGGCTACAGAAGGCAACTCTGGCAAGAGAAACACACACAGACAGGTGACATGAAATGTACATTTGCTGAGCAGATAAAATTTGTTTCCTATCACATAAAAATTTCTGGTTTTCTCCATTGTTCCATGTTTCACCTAGATGTTTGACCCTGGTTTCAAGAGCTGAGTTTTTCATCCCCCTGTTTTATTTTGAGGCTTCTAACCTATTTCTGTTCATTCTACCAGGTAAACCTGGGACAAATGTACCAGATGAGATATCAGATATTCTCTCTAAACAGTCAAGTACCACACATAGAGAAGAAAGAGGAGAAATAGTACATTTCTTTTAATTTTTTTTTCCTTTTTACTGAAGTTGTACACTACTATGCAGTGTAAACACTAAGTATTACTGTCTTGTAGGCTTTTTCCCCCTCTCAAATTTACACTACAGCCTGATTTTGAATGACAGAACAATGTCCTTAAGGAGACTTTAGAGAGACTTCCTAAAGCACAATACTGACACCAGTTTTTTCATTACTCATCCAGGGGAAAGTTATGTGGGTTTATGAAAAAGACTTAGTGGTAGAGGAAGGAATGTTACGCAAATATCTCACAGGCTCCCTAAACATCAAATCTGTGTTCCATCTGATATTACAGGTAAGAAAAACACTCCACAATTAGCTCATAATGCTTTTATTGTGTCTTTTTTTAAAAAAAGCATTCATTTAAAGCATTTGTCACAGCTGTGAGGTTCCACAGAGACAAAATTCTATACTGAGCACAGAGATAAACTTTAAAGGCCAACTTCTAGGATGACTAGGTCACAATATAAATATTATCCTACATTAACAATATGGAAAAACTGAAAAACAGACTTGCTTAACATTGCAGAAACTGCATCTTAAATGCCTTCAAAATCCAGCTACTGCCTGCACTGCTTTACTCAGCCCGATAATAAATGCTTGAATACAGACCAGAAAATTTTATTTTGTTTTTGGCTTCGAGAAATATATGACAACAAATTTTAAAGCCACTTACCTAAGCCAAACTTTTCATCCTTTTTCAAGTTCACCAAAGTGATCTCTCTCTCTGGTGTGGCAACTCTGTTCTGTGTTGTTTGAAGAGAGTCAACTGTAAAGCCAACATTTCATGATCAGACACTGCCTCAACACTTCCCTTCATGTTTACTTTAAAGTTCTTTTCCATTAAAAAATTATTACTTCTCTATAACTTGAAAAGCTGTTTTGATCTAGTGGGTCCAACTTTCATCTTCTAAGCCATGGCCAAAGACAGAAAAAAACCTCCACCACCCTTCTAACTCACTTCCATCTTCAGCAGTTAAAAAATCTTTTCTTCCTCCTAAGAAAAGCAGCTAGCACAGTCTTGAGGAGTGACAACATAACTGAGTCCTAGAATCTTCCACTTCATTAGTCTCAGTTCAGGAAAGTATTTAGATCTGGGTTTATGCTCTGCTCATAGGTAGCGAGGATGCAAACACATTGGTAAAATTGAAACTGAGGGTCATTATATGAAGTTACTGAAAGGTTACTCAGTGAGTTCCCTAAATGGTGCCTCTTCATTAAAAACCAACCAAAGTTAGAAACATCCACTAAAACCTCTCTTGCTTAAGTTTACTTCCTCATTTGCAACTCTACAGGCTGCTGATGCCACCTCTTCTAAAATCTGAGCATCCTCACAATAGAACTCTGACTCCTAAGGTTTCCCATCAGGCTGAAGTAGACCCAGGCACTTCAGAGACCCAAGGAAAATAATTTGGGGAACTAAAAAAAATAACCACAAACACCAACAAAAAAACCCCCACCCTACAAGCAAACAAAACAAAATACAAACAAATGAACAAAAAAGCCCAGTCTCCTGTAACTTCAGGAAACACCAACATACTGCAAGTCTGAACTCACGGACTTGCTTCCCAGAGAAGATATTCATATCCTAGAGTGCCTGGGATACTTTTGCCCTAAGTGGAGCAGGCAATTCACAGCTGCAGAAACCTACTGAGCTCTACGCACTGGTACAAGGAGAAAACAAGTGATGCAGGAGAGTGCAGCAGACTGCTCACCACCCAGAAAAAGGAGTTTTTTCTCCCACAAAATCACACGAAGCCTAAAGAGTGAAAGAACTAAAAACAAAACACAGAACCAGTAACCTCCTAAACAAGGGAAATGAGCTTTCAAGAGCATGATCTGGTAGGAGAGAGCACCCTTCGAGTCCCAAACTAAAGAGACACAATTCATATATTTGAAAAATATTACACACAGATGAATAAACCTCCCCCAAGAAGCCTCCTAAAATAAATATTAGGAGTTGCATTTTGGAACAGGTCCTATGCAAGTGGCAACAGGTCCAGCTAAGTGGCAGAGGCACTTAAGAATACTGAAGACACAGGACAGGCAGAACAGTGAAACATTTGCAAGTGACAAACAAACTGACTGAATTAATTCTATAGACAGATTACTTATCAACTTACCACTCTCTTTTAATGCTGCTGATGACACAAGATTTTCTGAAGTATTCATGCTAACACCTGTGACATGAATGGAAATATTAGACACTCATCAAATTTTTTTAGATACTTAAGTTACGAAGAATTATTTCAGACTTTACACAGTTCACATGAGCTCATTCACCATATCAAACTACTTCTTTTAAAAATGAATAAACATAAAACTAGCTTTGCATTAGCAAATCCAAATTACTCATGTACTCTGGTTGTAGTTTAAGGTTCAGATAGATGGTAGCTCATGCAAAGGCAATGAATTAAAGGAAGGACAGAGGTTTGGCCTTTATGACCATGGTTAACTTCAGATAAAAGTAATAGATCTTAAGCAATGAAGTCAGACTAAATTTTCTAAGAATATCAGATGAATATGCTGAACGTAGTAAACCAACACAACAGGACTCTTGTAAGATTATTTAAAGGAACAAATAAGCTGCTGCAGTAACAAGCAATTCGAACTATTTCTATTTAAAATCATTTGCATATAGAATCATATTTTCTTTGAAATTATCACAGCCAGGCAAATATGGCCCTACCATAAAGAGAATAAGATAATAAATGCACTAATATATGAAAGTAAATGAGGGAAGATAATTCCAGCTTCTTAGGACAGCAGCCCTGGCCTTCTCCAAATCTACAGTCCCTAAAGTTTCATCTGATGTGTTTCACCATGCAAAGTCCCTCAGCACAGGCAGTGTGATTCAGCAGGACTTTCAGACACATAGCTAAGATCCTCACCAGAACTGCTGCCCAGAAGATTATGGGTAAGCACACAGTCGTATTAATTGTAAGGCTAAAAGCACTGGGTAAATGGCTGCCACCAGTCACTACAGAACCTGCAGGCCTCGTCACACTCTTCAGCATTTGAGCTCTCAGTACTGAAAATGCATCATTCCCAAGCCAGTCCTGGTTTCAAGTGCACTGGGGGCAGATGTGGGATGTCACACTCTGCTTTGTTTGATTTTTTAGTTTGTTTATACTGACCCCCATCAGCAAAAACCTAATCATCTTCCACTTTTTCTGATGTTTTATAACTACAGCACAGCGATAACAAGCATTACAGTAAAGTATAACAAGCAAGAAATATTTCCAAAATATTTCAGGCTCCAAATATTTCAGTCATTGTAGTTTCTATGGCTATAACATGGAAACTTCTAGAACCAGAAACTGGTTACACAGATATTAAAATTTCATGTTCAATAATTCAGTGTTAGTTTAAGTCTATTTAGCTGCTCTAAATCTATTTTTTTTAATGTGAACTCTGTCTTTTAGTGCATAGTAAGACTACTTGTGTGCACTCCAATCCTTGCCAAGAAAACGGAGTACGTACATCTGGCTTACCTCACTACAAAAGTGTTTTTGTGAAACACCCAGTGTACTGCAAAAAAATTTTAACTAATTTATTATATCTGAACAAAAAAACCCCAAACAAATAAACGAAAAAAACCCCAAAGTGTGGAGTTACTACTCAGAGGTACTAGCCAATATAGCTTATTCCAAACAGTCATTTCCAAAAATCCCCTCCTACATCCTTTCCACAGAAAACACTAGAAAAGTTCAGCTTTCACAAACAGACTGTGAAGACTAGCAAATCATTTAAAGATCCACACAGTCAAATGGCACCCTCAAGTGACAGCCTGGAAGATGTTTTCTGCAACAGCTTTGACTTTACACCCCTGTGCACAGACTGGTGCTTACCAATGGAGGATTTTTTGGATTCACTGCAATAATGGCCTGGATTGACTTAACACGTGATAATCTGCTCCCACTTTCAAATCATAGTATAACCATCAGTTAATAAATATACCAAAGCATTACACCCAAAGCAATTTTAGAGGTTAGTTAGTAAATACAGTAATATTATTTTTTGCATGCTGACCTACAACATAGGCTTGACCGGTATCTTCAATGGATGATGAGTCTGATTCATTTTTCTTTCTTTCAGGGCTTCTACTTAAACCTGCATGAGATTTTGAACTTAAAGGGGAGAAGGAGAGAAGGGGAACCAGACAGAGGGAAGAGGAAGTTGGGAGAGGGAAGGATCAATGTAATAAAACAATGGCATGAATAATAAATCAAAACTGATGCAAAATGTACATTGACTGTACACAAAGATTCTGCAGGGTGGTCAGAGAGACTCTTACTTGCTCGGCTTTAATGCTCCCGCTGCTGATCCGTTATCAAATTTTGGCATTTGCTGAAAGACCCTTCCCATTATATCTTCTATTTTTTGGGGGGAAGAGTCTAATGCAGTAATAACATTTTTCCTTGGGGGGTAAACAGAGATGTGACTCTGACTCAGATCGTGAAACGACTTGCTCATAACTCTGGGTCTTTCCTCCCATGGAGTCTTCTCGTTCTTGTCCCTTGCAGAGCCAGGAAGTGGCTGGAAGAGCGAGAGCTCAGAGCACGACAGTCTCTTGAGAATCTCTGCTTGGACAGACAGGGGTCGAACAGCGAGTCTGTTCAGAGTGCTGCTGGCCAGGCTGCCAGTACTGATGGCTCGGCCCATGTTGAAGCCTTTGACAGAGTCTGCGTGAAGGTTCAGGCTCCTAAATGAAGCCCTTTCTGTGGAAATTTAAAAAAAAAAAAAAAATCAAACCAAAACCCAAACAATTGAAGTTATTCAGTAGAGCTATTGTGACCACCTTGTGTAAAGCATGCTTTTTAAACAACAAACTAACACAAAATGTATTTTCTCGAGATGCTTAGCAGTATGTACCATCATCAGAGACATGTAAACACCCACTGTGGAGTTTTCTCAGGAAGCAAAGTTTGGAGTTCACGACACTACACTAACCCAAAGTCCAAAAACACAGAATAGCAGAATATTTATCCTCTTATTAGCATGAGGACTCATATTCCCCGTCAGGCTGCTGTGCCTTATATACAGGTACATCATCTCTTTCTGCAAAACAAATAACATCCTCAAGCTGAGTGACCTGGAAGACTACACTTCCTTTAATCTGCTCAGAAAAGCCCATTCCAGGATTTGAACAAATAGGGCTCCCCCATCTCCACACTATCAGATCCTACCAAACTTCCATCCATCCACTGCATTGTTTTCTTTTGTGTGAGCCCCTCCACATGTACAGTACAGCTGCAAGGCCACGAGGGCTTGGCAGCATCTCTGCCTGGTTACAGAGCACCCGTCCACTCAGGTGCACTTAAGGACCTCCCCTGCCACAAACATCCCAGCACAAAACAGAAAGTGTTGACTGGGGTTTGCCAGACCTTTTGACTCATTAGCAAGGATTCCCTTAAGCAGCAGNCCCTTAAGCAGCAGCGAGAGACAGGTTTTGGACTGTAATTAAATTACTGTCAGCTGAGTCGTGGGAACTGTCTGGGTGGATGTTCTTAGCTGAAAGCAAATTCATGATAATACATCTTAGCCTAAACCCCTCTCAATTCAGAGCAAAGCTGAGCAGGGCTCCTTCCTATTATCCTGCCTGCCTCCTAAGGCTAGCAGTTAAGTTCTGTGGCTTGGCTCTCACACAGGAACTTGATAAGCTGTGGCAACTTGTTGGCTGGTTAGAGACTTTAAAGGAAATCAGGCCACCTGAACCCTTCATAAACTTCACTGGTGTCTTGGAGTCAGTTCACAGGGAAGTCTCAGGAAAAGCAATCCTCAACTGCATATATATTTCTGATTTAGGGTTAACCAGTGGTTTTTTTAATCCTACATACACGTAAGAAACAAGCTGCTTTAGGAAGCTGCACTGTAACTCAAAGGGAAAACACTGGTTTTTGGTACTGATCACCCAGGAGGTTTAATGGCAAATACTCTGGCATTTAGGAGGGAGTGCATTTGGCAAATGCAGCCTCAGTCCTGCCATTCCAAAAGATATTCCTTCCTCCAATACCTAGGGCAGGAATTAACTGCAACAGTAACCCAAACTTCCTCTGTAAAAGGCATACAGATTGTGAAGATTTAGCTGTGGAAGGTACGTTTTTCTGTCCTTTCATAAGGTGAATTAGTATACATCTACCACTTCCTTNATATATATTTCTGATTTAGGGTTAACCAGTGGTTTTTTTAATCCTACATACACGTAAGAAACAAGCTGCTTTAGGAAGCTGCAGGGTAACTCAAAGGGAAAACACTGGTTTTTGGTACTGATCACCCAGGAGGTTTAATGGCAAATACTCTGGCATTTAGGAGGGAGTGCATTTGGCAAATGCAGCCTCAGTCCTGCCATTCCAAAAGATATTCCTTCCTCCAATACCTAGGGCAGGAATTAACTGCCACAGTAACCCAAACTTTCTCTGTAAAAGGCATACAGATTGTGAAGATTTAGCTGTGGAAGGTACGTTTTTCTATCCTTTCGTAAGGTGAATTAGTATACAACTACCACTTCCTTATCCATACCAAACACCTGTTCCAGCCACAGCCACTAGACTAGATAAGCTACAGTAGAATGATTTTGCCCAGTCAGACCAGAAATCCACAAACCCCAGTGCCCTGACTCTGACAGAAGGCATCAATGACACCTGCTCTTGCTGTGTACCCATCCTGGGAAAGAGTACCCTAATAAAATATGCTGAGATCTGTTCTCTTGTATTTACCCTCTGAGAACATCAAACGGAATTTCTACGGATTTCAGATGAAAACTTTCACATCATTATCTCTATAGACATCAGGTTTTTCAAACCTTCTGCCAATCCTGTAACTGAAAATTCTCACATGCTCAAGTTCATCCTCCGTAAGGTTGATTTAACCCTCATTTCATTTTTTCGTTTTTCCACATGCCCTTTCTGAAATCCACAATGTCCTTTTCTTTACTATGTTGCTAAGTGCTTCCAACTACCTGCTTTTACTGACATATTAAGGGTTCAATTTAGATTTAGTGAAGTTATGACAACAGCAAATTTTTTGTTTTAATTGTTTTTACTTTAAATAATCAGTGTGATGGAATTAACCATGATGCCGATTTGTCTGCTCCTGATTATGAGCGATCGGTGGAATCTGGGACCTCTGATTTCCAAATGATCTGCACTGCACAGAAGCAAACTATTGTTTTCCAGACTCCCATAGCACAACACATAATCCATCTGTTAAGAGCAACCAAGTTTGCCTAGCCAAGAAAAGCAATACAGGAAAGGCTTTCTCTGCAATTCAGGACAAGCAAACTCTAAATCAGAGAATGGTACAAAGGCTTTAAGTCACTTGGTCCTGTTTCTTTGC
>VYZQ01056916.1:142-13417 GCA_013400655.1 Mystacornis crossleyi
CAGAGCTCCCCCTCAATTCCTTTCACAGAGCCCCCCATCCTTTACACAGACTCCCGTCATCCTTCCACAATCCACCTTTCATCATTCCATGGAGACCCCCATCCTTCACCCCACAGCCTCCACACACTCTGCCCCAATCCCCCAATACCTCACGGTTCTCCCCAGTGCCCCTCCACCTCCCCTTCAAGGCTGCCCCGGGCTGTTCATGCCTGGGGGATGCAATTGCCAGAAACACCCCCACCGTGTACCCCACCCTATTCTGTATTCCATCTCATCCCATAATTTAGCCTGCATCCCAACCCGTCCCATATCCCACACTGCATCCCATCCCATATCCCAACCCATCCTAGATTCTATCCAAAATTCCATCCCATATCCTACCCTGTATCCCAATCCATACCCTATCCTAAGTCCCAGCCCATCCCATACCCCACCCTGTATCGCATCCCATCCCATATTCCACCCTGTATCCCATCTCATATCCTACTCTGAATCACATCCCATCCCATATCCCACGCTGAATTTCATCCCTCACCATGAATGAGGAAATTTCATCCCTCACCATTTCATTACCTCCTCACCATGATGCCCCCCGTGGTCCCCAGTGCCAGTCCAGTGCCTCCCAGCCCTGCCCATTTCCCAGCTGATCCTCCAGCACTGCCTGGGAGCACCTGGAACACCCCCATCCCAGCAGTGTGGGGGCTTTGGGATGGCTGGGGGAGTTGTGGTGATGCGGGAGGTGTCAGGTCCCCAACGGGGACATTCCCTGGTGCTGCAGCTCAGGTAATGTGTCAGTGCTAACGAGCCCATAATTAATTTTAATTTCCTTCAGTGATGCCGAGTACTCGTCCTCCTCGGCGGCCAGGAAATGGTGAAACCGGAGCCGGGGGAAAGCTCCCAAACCTCCCCTCAGCCACCTGAAAACTACCGGGTGCAGTCATGGCCAGGGCTCAGCTGCCCAAAACACTCCGAATTCACCCTGGCTGTGCTGCCAGGGACACCGAACGTGCCTGGCTGGGGACACCTGGTCCCACCCCTGGCTCAGTTTCCCCTGCACTGCCTGGGCTTTGCATCCCGTGTGACCACAGCTCCCTCCCAAATTTGGCTGCAGGTTCCCAAGCAGAGCCCAACAAAAGCAGCTGGCAGTCACTCCGTGGGGGATTTGGCCTCGGAGCAGGATTTGGGGAAGGAGTTGCTGTAGAGACAGGGATGGGGAGCCAGAGCTGGAGTCTGAGGGAAGCTTTACTGGGGGGGCAGCCAAGCCTGGAGAGACCTGTCCTGGTGGGGATGTCTCCATAGCTGGTGGCAGCTGGGTGATGCTCTTTTCCCTGCGGGAGGAAAGACCCAGGAACCAAAATGCTGCCAGCAGCACCAGCCCAAAATCACTCCATCTCTCACCTTCCTGTGCACAGGGTTGAGGTGGCAGCGGGCCATGGGGACAGATCCAGCTGGGGGGGACACGGTGCCCAGATGCAAACAGGACTGGAGGGCATGAGCATCCTCTTTCCACAAGGATTAAACAACAGTCTGGGGCTGTTTGCTACATCTGCTGAGCAAAACCTGCATCCTGCATCCATTATCCATGTAGGGACTACACAAACAAGTGGCCGTGTGTTGGACCTGAGTCTCTGTTAAACTCCAGCCAAGCAGTGGGGCTGGATTTGGGAGGTGCACTGCCAGAGCCACTGCTGCATCCCCCTGCTCCTACCTTTGTCCCTGCCATGTCCCCCCCCAGGCTGACGGATGTCACCTCCTAGGACGAACCTTCCTGGTTTAATGCTGGAGGGGGAAAAGCCCATGACAGGAAAATCCAGCATCGCCAGGGTGAGCTCGTGCCCTTTGCAGAACCATTATCTTCCCAACACCCCGCAGCGTCCGCAGCGCTGAATAATGCATCAGGTCCTGGGAAACAAAGGAGATGAGGGATGAAAAAACAGCACGGGGAGACCCTGGCATGGGGATGGGATGGGGGGGACAGGAGCCCCACGGGGCTTCCTGGTCTTGGCCAAGAGCCAGGGCTTTGTAGCAGAACCACACCAGGGTTTGACCAGTAGCCCGGGAGAACAGCAGTGGGAGATGGAACATAGCCCAGCCCAGGGTGCAGGAGCCCAGCCAGAGAGCTGGCACAGGCAGCAAACGCAGCCGGAACCACACCTGGAACAGGATGGAGAAAGGCAATAGCCATCCGGATGGGAAAAATCAAGAAAAGCAGAAGAAAAAGCTGCCAGGCAGGTGGGCAGGGTGAAGCCATGAGAGCAGCGAGAAGGGGTGATCTGGTGGGGAACAAAAGGGGAGAGATGGAAGGACAAGAAGGGTCGGTAATTGCAGGCAAACAGGCAGAGCCAGCCACGGCTGGGGGCAGAGGAGAAAAATCATCACTTGAAAGAAACCGAGGATTTGGGAAGGAGAAGGAGAAAGAAAAGGCGATAAATAATTAAAGGAGATCAAACGAGGCAGGCAGCAGAACAGGCCTAATTGCAAGGATTTGTGCTGGGGTTCGACATCTCCAGCAGCCTCCCCCTGACGCAGAAGAAAGGGCGGCCGGGACTGGCGGTGCCGTGCGGGAACGTGCTGCTGGCACGGCACAGGCAGGAGCTCCTGATCAAAGCCTGGCGCTGGCTTTCATGGTGCTCCGCAACCCCGACAAGGCAGGGGGAAGAAAATACCAGAAAATGGGGGGGAAAGCAAAGGCATGAAGGGGAGGGGGCTGGGGGAGCACCACGATCCCAGGAGAGCCCCAGGTATGATGGGGACGGGGCATCGGAACAGCCCCACACGTGCCCAGGGTGACCTTGGGCCATTCGATTGTGGCCCCGCGGCTGGAGGCTCCCATCGATTTGGGCTTGACCATGTGGCCACGTGGCCAGCTGAGTACTGGGGTGGGTTTGCTGGGTTTCCTGCTTCCCCAGGGTTCCCTAACCCTCCTAGCACTCAGCAGGGGTTTTTCTTCCCTGTGGATTTATCAGGTCACTCTTTGGAACTCTGGGAAATGTTCTGTACCTGCGCTGAGCTGCAGCAAGATGCCCACATCCTGTGCCCACCTCCCTCAGCTCATCCAGGAGTTCCTGCCTGCTGCTTTCCTTGGCACCTCCTTACCCAGAGGTAACAAGTCCAGGAGGAAAGAATGATCCGGTGTTGCCCTTCCAGCGTGGAAGTACCTCCGAGCAGTCATTCACCACCAGAGCCATCCTTTGCTTTTACAAACCCTCCCAGAGCATCACCCAGCAGGGGAGAAGCAGAGACCTGTCTCTGTCCCCACATCCCCAGCTGCATCCTGCCGTGTGTCCAGTGCCCACAGTCTCATCTGTGACTCCATCCAATCTGTCCCAAAGTCCCCACAGAGTCCCCACAGGCAGCAGGTGCCAGGGACGGGCGGTGTGGTGGCAGAGCTCAGCTTGAGCGTGCTAACCTCTCCTAACAGGCAATCAAATCCCTGCCCCGGCAGGACTCCCTGCATATTAATTGCACTGTGTTATCCAGCCATCTGTTCCCGCAGCCAGGAAAAGAGCAGTCCCTTTGGTCTCCTTTATTAACAGGTTTCCCTGTAAATGCAAACAAACCCTCCCGCCTCGGCGCCGCTCTCCGGCTCTGCTTTGAGGCACCCAGGAGGGAAGTGGGAGCTCTCGGGCATTTCAGTAAATCAAGAGCAGGGAATGCAAAGGTGGTGATTTCACACTGCCTGTGGCCAGGCGGGAGAGCCAGGAGAGGGGAAGAGGCCTCTGCAAAGCCAAATCCGCAGCTCAGATGGTTTGTGATGCTCCTGCTCACGTTAAAGGCCCTTGCCCTGGGAAGAAAGGGGGAAGCTGAGCTGGCTGTGGGGGGAGATGTGCCCACATGCCCAATCAACCCTGGAGTGTATTTCCACCTCTCCTTTCCCTGTTCCTGGGCAGAGGATGCGCTGCCTGCTCTGAACTGCCAGCCCCAGTAATGCGAGGCTGAGAACAGGGTACCCAAGTGTTGGTGGTGCAGATGCTGGGCTGCCCAGAGAAGGGAAAGGGCAGCGACAGCTGTTCTGCCACCTTTTGCGGGGGGAGATTGTGAATTTTGGAGGTGGGCTCCTGAGAGAGCAATAGTTACCCAGCACTTTCCTGAAGTACCTCCAGCCCCTCCAGTTTTGCTCTTTCACTGGAGCTGGGAAGGCAGCCAGCTTTGGCAAGGCAGAGGCTGCACTGAACTGTTGTTTTTTCCGCTTCTCCTAAATATCACCAAAATGCCACGGATTGTCCTCAGGCTCAGCCACGCCTGCTGCAGCTGTGCCAGCCTCACCCCAAGGCAAGTAGTGGCTGCTGCCATGTCTCAGCAGCCAGAGCCCCCCAGGGTGAGATGGGGCTCGGGGTGGGAGGTCTGTACCCCCACACCAAAGCCAGGAAGGGAAAACATTTCCTAGGAATAAGGGACACAAATCTGCCAGCCTGCTCCTGTGGTCATCCCACCTGATGCCCCCCAGGACAGGGATGATCAGGATGAGGCCCGAGTCACACCATTCAGCATTTGCTTTTCTCCTTGTTCTATCCTTCCCTGCAGTTAACACGCTGCTGCAGCAGCACAGGAGCAGCAGGTGGGCTCAAGTGACCTGACATATGGCCATCTGGAGAATCTTTATTTATTACTCTCTACACAAAACTCCTCTGTATCTTGACATCTGTGCTCCAGCACAGAGGGGGGCTGCCCGAGGAGGCGGCAGCTCCGTGTGCAGAGATGATGCTGCATGGGAAGAGGTGCTTAGAGACAATCAAGACAAAGGTCTGCTCAGTAAAAACGATGAAACCCAAGAGATCTGCACAGGGCAGGTTTTTCACCTTCTCCAGACCTGGTCACTCCCCTCCACAGGAGGTAAACACAAAGGCTGTCAGCACTGGAGTGAGTGCTGTGACTCAGCAGGGCAGCCCCGCTGCAGAACTTCCAGGACAGAGGATGAAGGTCGTGTGTTTTGGAGCCACAGCACCAGGAAAACTTCCAGGACAGAGTGCTGGCTTATCTGGGTACACCCAGCTGATTACTACTCCTCCCGAGGAGGGGTATGCCCCAGTTCCCTTCCTCCTCCAGGGAATCTGCTCAGAGAGAAGGGGTGGGATGTCCCACACCTTTACAAACCATCTCCAGTCTTCAGAGGGATCGTTACCCACCACAGCACTGCTCGGCCACAGGGACAGCACAGTGACAGAGCAGGGAACACTGACACAAGTCCATTTCTCACCTTTAGCCAGTGTCCTGACTTCTGACTTCATTGCAGAAAGCCAAAAGAAGGGTGTCTCGTCTCCTTTCCCAAAAGGGAGATTTCCAGGCACAGGGAATAGCTGCAACTCCAAAAATGCAGCATGTGACTGGGGGGAAGAAGAAATAACCCCAAAATCCAAACAGTGCAGGGACTTGGTTAACACTCAGGAGATTTGAAGGAGACCCTGGAGAACCTGCAAGTCAGCAGGTGCTGAGACATAATCCTCTTCCACCTCAGCTCCACTTGCCCATGCTGCGCCCGAGTCCCTACTGGCACAAGCAAAGCTTTCTGCTTGTCCATGCAATTCCCCCAGACTTCGCTGGGTTTGGACTGCTGACTCAAGAAAAGATTGAATAACCTAAGCCACACGATGAACCGCAAGTTCTACAAAGTCTCGAATGCTCAGAAATCTGCTCTGTCTGCTGTATTAGAAATAGGACTGGAACAAGTGTATGTTCCTGTCCTGCTGGTTGCAAGGCAAGGCCTTCCCTGCAGCCCTGTGGGGCACTGCCCCTGGACCACCAGGGCACCCAGACTGGGACACACACCTCTGGCAAGTGCATCCACACTGTTTTTAATACCCTGTGCTGCCTGTTTCAGGTTTGAAAATGCTGACAGGCCTGCAAGACCCCCACTCCCCGTTGGAGCAGTCTGCCACACGCTTTCCATTATTGTTTGGAACAGTCTCTGCTGTATTTACCAGGTCTGGCCTGTCACTCCTCCTCAGTGTCCTCCAGTTCCGACATCCTCCCCTGCTCCCCTCCAACATGATCTTTAATTCCTTAATTCTATTAATACCACCTAATAATTACTTTGTTTCAAGCCTGCTGAGTAATGACTGCCAACGCTTCCATTTCATTACTATTCCTGTAAAGAAACCAAGCTTTTAACACGCTGAATTTCTGCAGAGGAGCGACAAGGACTGTGCTTGCTGTCCTCTTTGCCCACATCTTCCACAGGGCAGGAAAAGAACCAAGCACTTTATTCTCCATGCATCTACAACAGTCACAACTGTGTGATCTGGTTTAGAAGGATGAACCAATTAAAATAAAAAATATAAAACCCAGTTCAGAGAGCTCAGGGAAAAAAAAAAAAAAAGGCAGGAGGAAAATGAAAAGCAGTGACCAAAGAGTATCTACTACTTTTAGGTATTTTTCTTACAGGCCACTAAGCCCATGTTCTCTGGCTCAAACCAACATTCACCTCAGTTCCTCCAGAGGTGCTGGGCTTCGGCTTTTCCTTTGCTCATCAAAATAAAGTCTGTTCAACTTAGAATTCAACCTACACGGATGAGAGCAATTCAAAGCAACAGCGTAAGCAGCGCAGAGCACGGAGGAAGAGTGAATTAATAGCTTCCTTCATTAAAGCTTACCTTCAAAGAAGTCAGCCACAGAACTCGTCATCACCATCTTCTCGCAGACATTTATTTTTATATTCACAAGAGGATGAATGTAAGAGAAATTTATGGAGATGCTAAATCAAGGCTTTTGTTCCTAAGTAGAAAGAAGTCGCTCTCAGCAGTTTAATTACTGTCTTAGTGCAGGACTGATGTTTCAAACGCTGTGCTCTTTCACTAACTCCTTTAAAATCAAATTACATAAGAGATTAAGGTAACACAAGGTAACGAAGGTAATGCCACCTCCTGAAAAAACTCCTCTTGGACCATTTCACAGAGTTATCCCTTGTACAGCCCCTACGCCCATCTTGATCTGATCACTCCTGGTTCCCAGTGGCTGTGCTGAACAAGGAGCCCAAACACAGGCAGCAGCAGATTTGGGAGTTATCAGTTCACCTGCTTTCCAAGGCTATTTCATCCCTGCTGAAACCAATCACCTCTCAGAGACCTACAGCCTTCACCTTCCAAAGGACAAGCACATCAGGACAACTCCACAGGGTACACTGAAAAAATGAGGCTGTTTTATTGATGATTAGATTCTGCACTGGCAACAAGCATCAAGCTAATACAGACAGACTTCAATCAAAGCATGAGCTTTGAATCCGAAGTCGAAAAGTGACATGATGCCTTAATAAATTAAGGAAGTTAATTCCTCCCCATCATCAAGTCTTCACTTGAAGTTCTTTGCAAATTCCTCTCCTTTCTTAATAGAAGCCTTCAGCTCAGACATGGCCGCAGCAACCATCTTCTCTTCAAAGGGGGAGAGCTTGCCAAGGCCTAGGTTCTTCTCAATTCCTTTTTTCTGAGGGAAAGAGGATTTAGGGATTAACCATTCATTGAATGACCTAAAGAGTAGCTTAACAGCTCTGACTAAGTATTATCCAGCTGAGACACAGAGCCAGCCTGGGACCTGTGTCATCTCTAGTCTGCCAACCCTGCGCTTCCGGGAAAGCCTCGGAAGCCTCTTACTATCTGTGGCAACTTCTACAGGCCTCACAAACTTCTCATTCACTGTGCTCAAGTGGGAGACCAGAAGCCAACCCAGCAGCTCCTTCAAGGGAGACTGACACCAACTGATCCTTCCCAACTCCAGACCCACCATGGCAAGAGGATCTCCTCCGGTGTATGTCCTCTGCTTGCCATCTCCAACTGCCTCAGAGTGGCACTCCCAGGTTTTCAAGATGCCTTCACTCCCTCTTAATATCCCTCTGCTTCCACCCCCTTACCAGCCTGCCCCTAAGACAGCACACACCACCCTTTGCATCCCAGCAGCCACGCCACCAGCATCGTTGTTTTCCACCACTCCCCCAGGGTATGGGTGACAAAAGGAACACTTCTTTCAGAGTTCAGCAGAGGTCCTGAAAGCAAGCTGTTAATCCTAATCCATGCTGTAGCTCCCCATGTGCCTCAGTTTCTGAAGGATTTGCTTGTAGCAGATCAAGCTGATGAGACAGGATTGCTGACTCTGGTTAATGATATGAAAGCCCAGAGTAAACAGGCCTGACTTGAGGCAAGCATGACCTCTTAAGCTGAGTCTGAATCTCTGGTTACTCACTGATCTACAGTCTAAGAGCAGATAAAAGCAGCAGCATCCTTGTCAAGCCAAGCTATGTGCCTCAATACCATACCCAAATATTCCAGACTTAAAGGCACACTCAGCTGTTAACTCCACCAATAGCAGGCATTCAGCTAAACTGAAACCACTGAGTAAAACCCATATGACACAGCCAGTAGGTGCAGTTTCTGAGGCTCATGCTGTAAAGTACATACCCCCAGCTGCAGAGGTGTAGAGAAGTACGGGCTCTCTGTCACGTCCGATCGAACAAAGGCACATTCAACAACCCCCTGCTTTCCATTCATGGCATCCAGCAGGGAGAACACAAATCGAGCACCAGCATAGGCCATAGACAAGGTAGCAGATCCTGGAAGAGTTAAACCACTTTCAGAACAGATCACGTTGAAATTTGATACTTCCCTTAGCATCAAAGGTTTCCATACTGGTGTGTTTACAGAGCAGTAATAATGCAGTGTCATTGACCTCAAGATCACAGCCAGTTGGATAAAGAAGCAGCTTTTGATGAGCTACGTGTATCTAATTGACCAGATTCATAAAAGAAACAGGTTAATCTGACAGAGAAGATTCTTTTTAAAGCCATAGGTGGTGTGGGATCAGTTAATATTTAGTCTTACACACTGAGCTGTTTCAATTAGCACAGCTCAGGCAGCACTTGACAGAGCAGAGCAGTTAGACTGGCAACCAGCAGTTCATAACCTGTAAAAAAGATTAAACTGCAGAGGACTGCACCCCTACAGACAGTCAACAACAAGCACTTGGAAGCTTTACTCAAGAACCCACCTGCTCCTGCTTTAGCCTGGACAACTTCAGTGCCAGCTTCTTGAATTCTTGCTGTAAGCTTCTCCAGCTGATCCTGAGGAAACTCCACTTTTGGTGTGCACTGGATGGGGAAAAAAAAAAGTTGCTACCAATACCAGAACCCCTTCAGATTCAGCATAAAGCACACAACACTTTTTGTACCACTGCAGTTGTTACCAACAGTTCTCAGCTGGGCAGATGGGCTTCCCCAGCTCACAGCTTGTGTGACACTGACCAGCTGCAAAAGTCATCAGGGCTGGGGTTACTGCACGGCCTGGAACAGGAACCCAGCCATGCCCAGCTTCCTTAGGGACAAACCACAGCTTCACAGCCAAACCAGGCCTTCCATGGTTCCTCACTACTGTGTAGTCCTGTGCACTGCAGACACCCTCCAAGCATTAGGAATTTCCAAAAGTCATCTTGTAAATATTTGGGTCACCGTGGCATTATGGAAATCGAGCCTTATGAAAGATCCCATTTCCCAGCAGTATTCAGGAATTCACTGAACCTTCAGATACAGCTATGCCAGGAGCTTAAGTACAGTTGTGTCTGTCCCAGTGGATTGTTTAACCAAAGCACATCTCAGAATTCAGCTGCTCCAAAGCCCTTGGTCTCACTCCCTAAGAAAATCCTCCTGTGAAGGACACTTTATTGCCCACTTAGAGCACAGCTTTTCCCCTTTTGTTACAGATTGCTCCTTGGCCATATCCCAGCATCTCCCCACGAGACTGCACCTGCTTTAGAACTGCATTTCAGCCTGGCTGAGATGCATGAAGGGACTGACTGCCAGTCATGGCTGGAACAGGCTGCCCTGCACAGCCTGAGCTGTGCGTTTCAAAGCTGAGGGTTCAAGTGGGGTTTCCAGTCCATCACAGCAAAATCAATTCCATTTTTCTGCTGAAGCCAGGTGTTCCTGTCATGAGATACCTGTCACAAACAGTGTCAAGACACCTGAACACCCACACTACTCCTCAGTTCTTATCCTAACCTCCTTTAGAGGAAAGCTGGAACTGTTTATACTACCCAGAGGGGTTCAGATTTAGATTGTTGCCTTCCACCTCATCCTGCACACCATCCCAGAAGGAAAGCAGCCACGAGAGCGGGGAAGACTCTCTGTGCTCTACACCCTAGCACATTACCTGCCATCACAAAGGCATTTTACATCAACCCTAACACACTGACAGATGTGCTGCCACACACGGCTGTCACCCTGACTCACCTGAGAGATCAGAGGGATGATGGTCTTCCCAGCATGGCCACCAATAACCGGAACAGTTACTCGAGCTGGATCCAAGCCCTAAAGGAAACATGAAACTTTCCAGCTTCTGAAGCACACGAGCAGGAAAAACAAGTGGAAACAACACACTTCACTCTCCACCCTGGATATCAGGACGCACAGGGCAAGAGTTCCAGAGGCAGCTGCACTCCAGGGAACAAAGCCACATCTACAGAGCGGAACTCTGGGTTACTCTGATCACTTCACACAGTCACAAGGCATTATTACTGCAGGTTTGGAGGAAGAGCGGCACAACATAAACACCACCAGGGCTATTAAGAGCAGTAACCTGTTACAGCTCCTGATACTTTGGAGAGTATCCTGTGACACTCAGCTCAGAGTTTGACTTGCAAATACACACTACAACTCAACCCTCTCCTCTGGTTGCATGGCAGGGTTGGGAATGCCAAGGGAATTAAGGCCAACACGTAGCTCACTTGCAAGGCACAGCTATGAAAAGGAAAGGTCAAAGTCTCTTGAATCACATTTTGCAAGAAACCTTATCTTCAGGCTCCTCTAAATAAGGGAGACAGGGAATCATTGCCTTTGCCTCTAGCTGCACAGAAATCCGAGCTCCTTTGGCTCTCTGCAGTGATTTTGAGAGCATTTCTTTATAGATCTGATGATCAAAGCAGGCAGTATCCCTCCCCCTGCATGTTAACCATGACCTGCCTTTAGTTCAGCCACAAAAGTATTCGCTCTGACGATGTCCAGCGTCGTAACACCGAAGATTTTGTTGGGATTATATACACCGTGCTTCTTGAAGACTTCTGAAGTTATTGGGATGGTTGAATTTACCTGTAAGCAAGAAGAGGCAAGCACTGATTAAAAGCATTTTAATAACAAAGCCAATGCATGAACTTAACAGGCCAATTAACAACCTGAACTATACTTCCAATTTGGAATCAACTGCAGGCAATTACTTTAATGCCTAAATTGAAGAGCAATTTACAGTCAGGCTGGAATAAAAATCATTAATTTTAAATAACCATTAAGACAATAAATTTGTTCATTCCCATTACAAAGGCTCCTCCCTTAGTGAGCTAAGGCTTTTATCCCAGCTAATACACCAGCTTGCATTATAACCAGTCACACACACTTGGAGATATTAAGCACTTTTATATTCAAGTTTCCTCTGAATTAAATATAGCCAAGAAAAATGGGTTAGTAGAACCAGGCTTTTAGTGCTTTTCTGCAAATACACTGCAGACTTTAAAGATACTGGTCAAAATTAGCAGGAATTTGGATTACTCTAGTATTCTTAAGTCTGGATTTTGGGCGTTTTTTTCCTCTACATTTCAAGGTCTCCAGAAAACACTTACTGGGTTAGAAATAATACAGATCATGGCTTCTGGACAGTGCTTTGCACAGGCAGATGTCAAAGAGGCAACAATGCTGGCATTGGTGTTGAACAGGTCATCCCGGGTCATACCTAAAACACAGCCAGGGCAGGATTTTAAGTTACCCACAGTTACCATCATGGGCAGGAAATCCAATCAAAATCAAATATTCTGCTCTGGACAGACACACATCAGCTTCTGGTTTCACAGATCAAGAACAAATTTTCCAGCTGTAGTAATGAACTGGCTCCTGAGGAAACTCCTCTCACTAATGAAGAGATCAGCCCTTTCCAGGAGCAACCAGCCCAACCATCCATTGTCAGAACTCACTTCACAGAGGCTGCCTGAAGTACACTGTGACCACACAACCCACACCAGTGGTGCTCAGAGCAGCACAACTGCTCCCAAGATGAATTCTTCTCCCTCTTTTAAGTCACTTCCACAACTACAGTTTAAATGCCAACTGCTGTGTGCAAAATATTGCTGGTTGTGTAAGTGCCACCCCCCATTTCTATTACAGCAAGTAGTTTAACCATGAAAAACGAAGATTTAGGAAGAGCTAGGCATTAAAGTCTAGAATTTTGTTAATGTTCCTAATAGGATCCTGGAAAGCAGAGTGGAAATGGATCAGGTCAGAAACATTCTAGGAAAGCTTAAGGGCATTTATTCAGAGATGCCCCAAGAAGTTGCTGTACAATTGACGCAAAACAAAACAGATTATTTCTCTTCTGCTGAGAAATGAAACAAAAGAACCAGTTTTTATGCCCTGAGCATTGCTCTGGGACAAGAAACTCTAAGGGAGATTTAGGATCACTTACATAAAAAAATCTTTGCAGCTCAGCCCCAAGCAGGAACTCCAGAAATCAGAATCAGTTCAGCCCATTTCACAAGGGACAGTCTGAAAGAGGCTGAATGAGCTGCCTGACACCACAAGGAGCTCTGGGGCTGGGGCATTAACAGATCACTTAGACCCCAACAGACACAGCTCTATCTGAGTAGCAGAACTGCAGAGATCCACTTCAAAGCAGTCCTGGGCCTTTCCAACAAAGAGAACGTACCTGGTTTTCTAGGGACCCCCGCCGGAATAACAACAACATCACAGCCCTTCAGACATTCTGGCAACTGCTCAGGTCCCATGAAACCTGAAATGGAAGACATTCAGGCATTATGTTTTTGACAGTTATTAAATAGCTGACACTTTGAAGAACAAAATCATGCCCAGAGGAATTTAAGTCCTTTTTTTTAAATTTAACCTTCAATTCAGACTTAATGCTGAAAAGAAACGCAATTATGGATGACGTTTTATCCTTGTTTTAAAACTTAGAGAATGAGAGTGGTGAGAATCCCACATTCACCTGTTTTCCAAACTCCCAGTTCCTCCTGCTATGTGTATTTACTCTCCAAAAGCCTTGGCACTAGAGTCAGTGCCCCCAAAGAACTGCAGACAGGCACATTCATGTAAAATGTCACCTTTCGGTGATCTTCAGATAAAAGAAAGATGAGCAGATTAAGTTTTGATTTCATCAGAATCTAAGAGAAAAGAAGCACATGCAATTCATGTGGACACCCAGGGAGTGTTAAACCTATTCCTAATCACACTTTTAAAGTCAACAGTCTGAGATAATTTCGTGTTTTGTGATAATCTGACTGTTTCGTGCCAGATATCCCAAA
>VYZQ01056920.1:1680-15012 GCA_013400655.1 Mystacornis crossleyi
TTACTACACTTGTGGCTGATCTAGGAAATCTTGAAGATTGGTTCCAAATTAAATAAATTAGAGACTGCTCATAGGGAATCGACGAGAATGTCCACAGCAGACATGTAGTAGGTCTTTGACGAATGGTCCTAGGGTGAGGAAGTCCCCGCTGAAGCTTTGATCTAACACAGACTAAAGGACTTATTACCAAATAAAATTTGCTATTTCTGCTTGTATCAAAGGTTAAAGAAGACACTGAGGACATAACTTCCATATTCCTGGGGCTTCATCAAGTGTTAATTTTTGGTTTTCCTTTCCCTGTGATTCAAAATCTGCCACAAGTGTAGTAAAAAGGGGTAGCACAAATGATACAGATATTCATACATTAATATTACTGGTGGGAGGATTAATGTGGAGAATTAATCTGGATATTAAGTGGTATTACAACATACTATCAGAAAATGAGAAATGTTAGATGTGCATATCATATGAGATTGAACAGGAAAAAAATGGTCAAACATAAAATAGGACACCTGTTCAAAGTTTGTTATGATGGTCAGACCTCTGGCTTATACAGTACAGGGAATTTCAATACTACAGAAGTGGTGATAGAGCAGCAAAGGTAAACACTTCAAAGCTGGGGTTTGAAAGCAGTGCAAGTAATAGCAAGTTCAGACCAGATGTCCCGCTCCAGATTTACATCTGATTAAAAGATCACTGGGTGCATGGATATCGACAGAAAACATATAACCAGGTCCAAAAGAACAGGAAATGAGAATATTCAAAGTTCTTATCAAGTACACTCAGCTGCCTGACTGAACATGGCTCAGTAGAAGTAATTTCTGAGTAATACTGTGACGAATGGAAGGAGGAGTACGGAAGTGATAGGACAGCTTCTTTGCTCTTATCAGCACTTTCACTTATTTATTTACTGACAAGGTTGCCTGGAAGTATGTTGCTAAAAATAAAGCATGGAAGACTGGGAAAGGAAGAAGAATCACTGGAATCAGGAAAGATGTAATAAAATTATGAAATTAAATGACTCTCCAAACTATACTTTTAATTCTCCTGTTGCTGTCTATGAATTGATAGGCCACAAGAAAATGGGCAGCTATGGTAGCAAATGTGCTGCAGATATATCCACAGAGGCAGACACAGCTTTGCAGAGCTGGCACAGATGTTTTAGTTTTGCTTTTGTTAGCTCTCAGTCAGATTCTAGGAGGAGATTACTCACAGCTGTTGCACAAAGAAAAATAATGCACTGGCACTAATCCACCTCTACAGTGGGACTCACAGCACCCGTCCTAGAGGTAGGATTACTTGCTGCTGTAGGCAAAGAGATAAATGCCCATTTCCCCTCCTCTTTCAGACAACAGTCATTAACTGTTGAAGCCCTAGGTGAATGTTTTTACAGTACTGTAGTTGTCCCTAGGAGGTACTGCAATGACACTTTAGATGAGTAAGAGCAGTATCTGCAGTCACATTCAGGAGGATGAAAATTATAGGTCAGAAAGAAATTTCTCCCTGTGGTCCAACATTACAGAACTAAGTGCCTCATGGGTTTTTGCAGCTTTCTTTCAAACATCTTTCACTGCTCATTTTTGGAAAATATCATTACATGGAATGCTAGAATTGTCATATACAATGAAACCTACATTCTTATGAAGTTTTAGTTACCCCTATTATCTTTTAGCTTGAGTTAATATCGGGTAATCAAACTTCTCAAAAACTAGACAAAAAGAAGGTGTACTAGATTCAACTGAATTATCATATAAGATGTCAGGTATGTTTTCCCCTTGATGTTCAGGCCATGCTATAATATTTCTCTATCCATACTATCTGCTGAAAAAAAGATGATAATATATTATTACATTCCCACCGTTAAAGCTACAATTTTAAGTTTAAAGTGAAACCAAGCAAAAACGTTCTGCAATAAAAATAAGTGGCATCACTTCCTGCCTAAAACTTATATAATATCTGCTATTTTACATGTTTGAGCAGAGCTTTTCATAGGTACTATAAAAGTCCTACTAGAATCAATTAATGTGCTTTAATTTTACAGGAATTTACACGGTTTAACGTTAATTGACATAGCACGTCAGTATAGAACTCAACTATATGATAATTGCTGAACAGGTGAATTCTGGTGCTGATAGTCAAGCTGCAGTGGTCCAGATTCTACCTATTCTCCAATCCTTCAAAAGTTAACAAATATATGCATAGTATGAGATCACTAATTTCCACATATGTGTACGTATGGGCTCTGAAGTCAGGCATGCAATTCTCCACCTGCTTCTACCATTCCACTACTTTTTTATTCTTTACATTGATACCACTTTTGGAATGGCATCTCTGTCTTCTAAAAAGCCATTTCATAGTCACAAACCACAATCAAAAAATATCTTCTCCCAAACGAACTGCTTCAGTCATGAATGAACTGTTATCAGTCCTTCCACTAACAGTGCATAGGCCCAACGATCTTTTGAGCATTTGAAGATCTGCCTTCTCTTTCACTTGGTCTGGTTCTTACGCACTTTGTGACTGAATTTTTGGGTGAACAATAAGAACAACTGCATAATGCTAGTACCTGCCCCTGTGTTCTACAGTGAGTTTCAAAGTCCTGACACTTCAAAGAAGTGTCACAGCTGTGTCCAGCCACAGCTACATGACAAACACCTGTTCCTGCTGTGTCCTTTCAGAGACTTAGCTGAATGCTTGCTGCTGGCCACCAAGCACAACATATTTGTTCTGCTGTGTCCTTTATGCATGATGCTCATAAGAGAGAAGAGCTTCATAAAATCCAGTGTAAAACATGAGAAAGCACCACCAGTGCATATGATTTCTACAGAGATCATATAGGAAAAAAAAAGAAAGCAACTCCAGAGGGAAAACAAAGTGAAGCTGAAGTCTGACCCAGGCACGTTTGGCCACATACCAGAACTACTTCCTTCTCCTTTGCAGCAGAGCAATAGTTTTCCTACAAGCTTGCAAGAAAGTGAAGCTCACAACTGTGTTACTAAAAAACAAACACACAAACAAACACAATTAAAAAATCCCAACCCATTTCAAAGAAACTNTTCCTCTAATTTGCCTTGGTGAGGCCACATCTGGAATACTGTGTCCAGTTCTGGGCTCATCAGTACAAGAAAGACAAGGAGCTACCAGAGAGGGTCCAGCAGAGCTCCACAAAGATGGCGAGGGGTCTGGNAAAAACAAACACACAAACAAACACAATTAAAAAATCCCAACCCATTTCAAAGAAACTTGTTTTCCACAACGCCATTTCCAGAAACTGCTGAGCTATGCTTGTGAGATTGCTGTGAAAAAGACTGAAGAGAAAAATGGGAACTTTTACATGGGTATCATCTACCTTGACTTCAGAAAGGCTTTTGACTCTGTCTCCCATAACATCCTCGTAGGTAAGCTCATTAGGAAATGTGGGTTTGATAAATGGACACTGAAGTGAATCAAAACGGGCTGAATGGTAGAGTTTAGAGGGTTGTGATGAGTGGAGTAGAATCCAGTTGGAGGCCTGTAGTCAGTGCCATTCCCCAGGGATTAACACCGAGTCCAGTCTTATTCAACTTATCAGCACATTGGATGAAGGGATAGGAAGCACCCTAAGCAAATTTGCTGAATTTACAAAACTGGGGGGACTGGCTGATACACCTGAAGGCTCTGCTGCCATTCCGTGGGACCTTGATAGGCTGGAGAGATGGGCAGAGAGAAACCTAATGAGATTCAACAAGGGCAAGTGCAGGGTCCTGCGCATGGGGAGGAATAACCTCAAGTACCAGCACAGACTGGGGCTGACCACGTAGAGAGCAGCTCTGCTGAGGAGGACTGGGAGTATTGGTGGATGACAAGCTGACCACGAGCTAGCAGTGCCCTTGTGGCCAGGAGAGCCAAAGGGATCCCGGGGTAGACTGGGAAAATGGTGGCCAGCAGGCTGAGGGAGGTGATGCTCTTCCTCTAATTTGCCTTGGTGAGGCCACATCTGGAATACTGTGTCCAGTTCTGGGCTCATCAGTACAAGAAAGACAAGGAGCTACCAGAGAGGGTCCAGCAGAGCTCCACAAAGATGGCGAGGGGTCTGGAGCATCTCTGGCATGAGGAGAGACTGCAGGAGCTGAGCCTGTTTAGAGAAGACTGACAGACCTCACACCTCATCAATAGATACAAGTATCTCAAAGGCAGGTGCCCAGAGGGTGGTGCCTGACTCTTTTCCATGGTGCCAACAGCTCTAGGTGACCCTGCCTCAGCAGGGGAGTTGGACCAGATGATCTCCAGAGGTCCCTTCCAACCTTGTGATTCTCTGAAATGGACAAAACCTGGCAAACCTTACAATTCTGTATTATCTGAATGCATTGTTTGTAAAGCAAGTTGTACAAAGCAACAAGAGAGAAGGTTCATGCACAGGACAGCAGGAATGAAGAACTGTGTTTCTATAGGATAGTCACGACAGGTTTTTAAAAATATATGTAAAAGTAATTAGTACATTAAAATATATTATTTTAATATTCCACATGAATGAAGACCCACACCCAAAATTTTAATAATATTAACTGCATAAATTTAAAGTCAAAAATATTTCAATTAAAATTATGTTAGAAGTAATAATTTTCCAAGTCAGCCAGGCTAAGATCCCACTCTTGCATAAGTATTTAGATTCATTTGTTGGGGTTTTTTTTTCAAGCAGAATTCCAGAATAGATGAGACTTCAGTATCATGGTTTGCTTCTTTCATTTGAGACATTACTGAAAGTCTTCTTAATGATGATCAGCTTTCTGTGGCTTACCTTCTGTGGTAAGATTTATGGAGAACTGATGTGTACTTTTTCTTTTACAGAATAGTCTACAAAGCAGCAAGGTTTAGGAAGAACTTAAATAATTGTATTTCCTTCAGCATGTTAGTAGAAAATAAACTGTGAAAGAGTTTATGTCTCTAAAGGAGACAAAATTTGCAGCTACTGAACTCTCAAACGCAATGCAAAATACAACCCACAAAGGTTCTGTCTTTACTTTGTTATTTTCTCAATATTCTAAAATTTCTCTTGAAAGGAGTTTGACCATAGATTCTTGTCAAGTCAATGGCCAGACTTAATTACTTGATTGTCAGATGCAGTGGCCATCTACACAAGAAGGCATGTATGATGAAAATAAGGCCTAAAGATTGAATTCCTCCAATCTATCTCAAGGACACTTTGCTTTTATGAGATATTCTTTCCAGAAAGGAAATTGGTCATAGTTAAATTCCCTTTCATTTGCAAAAACCTGTGATCTCACCACACAATTCAATGATACATTTTTATTCCCTATTATTTTTATTCTGTTATTTTACTCCCTGCTTTATCATAAGAACTTGATCTTTTCCTTATTAAATCAGTGGAAGAATATCTATTGAACTGAATGATAAAGAGAGTGAACAGCCCTGCCACCATTATGGGTATTAATTCTAATTTACCACTCACAGGGAAGCCCCTTAAAACACGGTGTACGATCACAGAGAGAGAGAGAGAGAAATCATTGCCTTAGTGAAGGTAGCAAAGGCAAAATTTTTCTGTGATGTGCCATTCAAAAAGCTGCATATTAAGTGAACACAACAAATTCTAAGAACAGCGTGCATATTTTCTGGTGATTCAATTCCCCTTTGAGCTTTTTACCTGAGAGGAAATCCTGGTGGCACTCTTTTACAATTTCTGAATGGACTATCAACTGTAATATAGAATTTTTAGAGAGTTTAGGAAGAAAAATGTAACTAGATCTCTTTCCCTGCATCCTCACACTGACCTACAGCCTAGGTCATACATGTAACCAAAGTATGATTACAGGCTACTAGACCACCGAAGGAATATTCCTATTGCATGTATGAAAGCTGTCCTGTAGAAAGCTCTTGAGTCATACAGATTAGGATTCAAAAAGAATCACAAGGCCGCTGTGAGGTCTTTTTGCTTGCAGTAAGAAGTACAGAGGTTTTTCCCCAGTGAGTATATTCACAATTTCAGTTTTACATGTGGTAACAATTTTTTTCTATCCAATCCCTATCACATATGCTGACTAGAGAGACAAAAATCACTGTTACTACAACAAAAAAATCACCAGAAGTACTGTGAGGATGTTACTCAGTTTCTATGTGTTACTCATCTGGCAACTGTTCTGGAGTACCTCACTAGAAAAATTAGCTCATCCAATCAAGAAAGGGAAGCAAAATGTAAGCGGGCCAAACAGAACAGTCAAGGTCAGTGGATCTGCAAGCATACTGAAGGGTTCTGGTCTGTTTGGGGTAGACAGCTGGCTCAGTCCATGTTCAAATTGAATATTTTTAATGGAATTGTAGAAACACTTATATACATTTCAGACACAGACAGGAGCTCTAATAGGAAATGCAACCCACCAGGTACTTCAGTTTTCACACTGGGATAGTATTTCAGTGCCAATTCTGGATTAAAAATACATATTTTAAATGATCCTTATATTGTATATGTTTCATATAAAATGACATATGAAATACACTTTAACATGTAAAATGGCTGTTACTGATACATGAGAATGAAATTAGTTTCCATTTTAGAGAAAGACTGTCACTCTAAGAATTACAAAGCGAACAATTTTTCAGGTGAGGATTTACAATTCAAAATGTTGATTGGTCTAAAGATTGTGAATCAGATCTCCGACAGCACTGAAATGCTTTTCATTTATCTGTTGAACAGTTTACCACAAAAGGCATCAGACTATAAATGGGCCTTCCTTCATCTATATCTGACATCTAGTTCATGTTTTTTCTAACATCAATAAAATTGGTGTTGGTAGGAGTTAAGACTAATTTATGAGATACAAGTCATTCAGGGATGACCAGGATTTTTAACACAGGCCTATTATGACAAGGCAGATTTTGGGTGAATGCAGTTAAAAAGAATGAAATACTGCCTATTGTAGGTAGCAATCAAAACAGAGACGCTTTATCTGACATGTCTAATATTGAAGAAGTCAATCAGATGAAAGATTTAGTGACGTGAGACATTGAACAGGTAAAACCTGTATGGGGGTAGGAAACCATGAAAAAGAATGAGTGATGCTCTTGGTTGAAGTATTTTGCAATCTTTTTTGAGAAAACTACTGCGTTAATTTGTACAGAATAATCACACTAAGAGAGTAGATATGCATAGCTGCTCTAATTGAAGTGGAAGAGCCTGCATATTTGTCCCAGATGACTTGTTATGTGGGCACTACATTTAGATTAAGAAAAATCTGAATATATTTTAAAGCATTTGAAACTAAATACATACAAACTAGATAGAGCTCTCTAGAATTTCTTGCAATGTATTGTGATATTGTGTTCATATGCAAGTTTAGGTGAAGTTTAATCTCAATTTGTTTTTTTAGTTACTATTTATTCTCAATTTCCATTTTTGGCAGTCTGAAATTCACTGTGAGTTCATTGAGGCAAGCACAAAGTGCCCAGCTTGCATTAGTAACTCCATGACTCTTAAATTGCATGTAAAAAAAGAAAGCGTAAAGCACTGTCATTATGTTGTGCAGCTAAACAGCTGTTCAGTTTTTTCTCCTACACTGACTTTTCTATTTCTAGACGAGTGCCAAAAGCCGTTGCAAGAGTTCATGCAAGATGGAGATTTATTTATTCTTTCCTGGAGACAAAATTTTTGCTTTTCCTTTTTCTTTTTCCCAGTAATTTTCTGTATTTTTCTAAGATAAATGCCACTAAAACTACTAACACAACTTGCTCTTAGTATTTAAGAAAATAGGAGATTTCAATATTAAGGCTGGTACCAGCAGTACCAGGTCTTCTGCTTAACAAATTAACCCAATAAAACTTCCTTAATGCCTTCCATTTAAGAAGTTAAATAACAAAGGTAGCAAAAAAAGCTGCTTCAAATAGAACACAAAGTCCAGATGTCAACTAAGCAACAGTGAAGTCTAATACTTTCATCCAGATCAAATATGACAAATATATTGGCATGATTTTCACTGTAAACAGCAGTCAGTTCTGATACCACAACACACTCAACTGTTATTTTCCAGAAAAGCATTCACTGCCTTCACAATTACATTGATTCTTCCATGATGGACCACAGATCCTTGTCCTAGTGACATAAAAGGTGCATGAATGACAATTCTAAACCAATAGAGAACAGCAGGGATATTAGACTAATAAACTTCCTGATGCCACAAGGATTTGCATCAGCATTCCTTAATAGATAGTTCCTTAAAATTTATCAAACGAAATATTTTGGATCCTTCATTTTTAATGAAAAGAAAAATACAGATAACAGTGACTTTAAACTTTCTGAAAATTGAAACTGTTTTTGAGAGGATTTAGATGGAAAAATCTGTGGTCAGCCTCCTTCAAGATTTCTTATTTTCCAGTTTTGTAGTGCTTGACTTTTCTGCCCTCATAGTCTTTTGATGAAAACAAGAATATAGTACCTCATAAATTGTGAAGCACCTCAGGATATTCTTTTTGAGATAGGGTTCAATTACAGTAATTTGCACATTATCACAAATTTGTGATTTTCCTCCTTAATTACCTGAAATGATATACATGTATATACATTATAATATTACAATTAGATTAAATTCTGAAATTTTATAGGGCAATGACTTCATTGTACAATAGCTGTAGTCCTATGGTAGTTATAGAACAGCTGTAGACAAGCACTGAAAGACAGAGAAACAGCTACTTTGCCATTCAGTGAAGCTGCTGATCATTATTGAGACATTCAGAAATCTGCAGCTGTTGGAGCAGTATTTGTGTTAAGTCTGCTTCCAACAGGGATGACAGGTGAGAAAGATCTGGAAGATGACAATAATTGCCAAGGTCAGTCCTGATATACCAACATAATGGGATGTAACGTGTCTCAGAACTACCCCTGCTTGCGAAAGCAGTCACTGAGAATGGCCACCATAGTTTGTGCAGCTGGGTGCCAGCCTGGGGAATGAATGGAGCTAGAGCAGCCAGTGCTAATACTGGCATAATCCTGGGAATGCAACATCCGCCCAGAAGCAAGGGCAGACTTGGCAAGTATTAAAATTATTTTCTTTTTAAAATGTAGCCTGCCACAACAAAACACCTCTCCCCCTCACTGTTTTTAAACAGCTTCAGCCCATTCATCCTGCCTTTCGAATACGTATCTACATTTGCTTTTAATTCTCCATGTGAATCCAACCACTGTTTCTGAAAGTGTGCCCTTCTCTTTTCTGTCAGATCTCAGGAGTAAGCTAAACATATGACAAGAAAAATGTTTGTCTGCAGCAACAGGCAAATACTCTTTATCTGAAGAGCAGCACTATGAAGAGGAACTGTGACAGATTCTTGCATTTGTTAATTAAATATTCATTTTAAGTGGCAACAAATTAAGTTAGTTTTCTCCAAATTGAGGTCCATTTTCCCCATGACAGTAATTGGTAAGGGATCATCCTGTCTTTACCTTGACCCATGAGCTGTTCTTTCTTTATAGCAGAGAGGGAGTAAGCAAGCAGCTGGGTGGGAGTGTGGCTTTTAGCCAAGTCTAACCCACCACAGAAGAAAAGCTACAGGGAAGACTTTGCATTACTCTTAGTATGTCCTGTGATAGGGTTCACAGCAAAACACCAAGTGATTTTCCCATGCCCAAGCAGAGCTGCAGTGGGACCAATTGCAGAGGTATATTTTATACTAGGTCACACAAAGGGAGTTACTCATTCTTTACAGACTTGGAAGAACTAGCACCCTTTGTTTTTATTATCTCTTCTTCTTTGTTTTCCCTCTTATTGTAACCATCTTAGTATTTTTATGAAGGCCATAACATATAAAAGCTAATTATTTGTATCTTTTTTTTTTTCCTCACAACTTATATTAAACTTAAACCTTTCTCCTCATTCTGGGTTGCCACAGCTTTCTGCCTTCTTTCCTTAGCTCATGACTACAAGTTTGGCCAAGAAATCAAACAACAGGTCAGCTTGAACACACGTCAGGACATCAAAGAAAAATCATTTTCTGGAACAGAAAATTACCCTTTCAGCCCAAACTCACTTGCAAACTATGGTGCTTATAATTTAGTGTTAATAATAAATAAAGTTCCATTTTTTTTTCCTAAATCGTGCTGTTTTTTAAATGGATGACAAGGGATTTTCATGGCTATCCTACACTCAGACACATAGAACTCACTGCTGAGAAAAGGCAGCAGCTACTACTCCAATGCTGCATCAGTCCACATACAGATGAACAACAGCAGTGCCTTCACTTTGCTATGCTATTTTTCCTTTGTCAACAACATCACAACTGTGCTCCTGAAAGCCCCAAAGGAATACTAGGAGCTGCTTGAGCTGCTCAAAAGAATAATATAATAGTCACTTTTCCCCCTTTATTTATTGAAAGACTGTTTACTTGTGTTAAAAGAGCCAGGCACAAAGAGACCAGGATGTATTGCCACTGCCTCTTTACTCCCACCTATCTCCCATCATTCAGCGTGTACTCTCTAAAAAAACAGGCACAAAAACAATCTTAGAAGTGGCAAAGATGAGATCGGACGTTGTGATGCCAGAAAAAAGATCTTCCCACACAGACTGAAAGAGATGCTAAAGACTTCTAGTAAAGGAAGAAAGTGTGGAAAGTCTCAACTGGCCTTTTTCTTTTTGTACCCTAACCTTATCTTCCACTAGCAATGCATGACTTCAGTGCAGTGCCCTGCATTCCAGAACTAGATCCAAGGTATCCCATTGCCAGTTACAGCAAACTGTCATGGCTCTGACACATATTTAGCCATAAGAACAACTATTATAAAATGTCTATGTACTTTTCAATACAGACCAATATAAACCCAAGTTTTCTAGTGCTTAAATAATAATACACTAATATCCTTCAAGAAAAAAATTCTGTAATAGAGATTTTTATTTTTTTTATTTTAGATTGCAATATCAGCCTTTCATATTAATGCTATTTTATTTACCCTAATAAGTTGCTGCTTCAGTAAACAGGTAAAACTTCATTGATAACTGTGATAATTTCTCTGCATTTTTAAAGAGTTTACAAGGAGGCACTAAGAATATTGTATGATATGTTTGTAGGCTAAATAGATGTTACCAGCTATCTAATTCTTTTTAGAGATCTGTTAAAGGATAGTTTAATATTGTTAGATTTTTAAAATGTTATGTTTAATTTTAAAATATTCTCAAACTTTAGCTTTCAAGATTTTTTTTTTTAGTCTCTGAGAGATATACTGGAAGTCAATTAATACATTAAATTACTTTACCATGTAATCTGCTTCTTTCTCAGAGTAGAAGACAAACTATTCTTTCTTCTGCAGTATTATTTTTTAAAGAATTTTTAAAATTATTATTTTTGGATATCTCCTGAGTCTTGCTTGATATGAGGGGTAAATAATGAAACACAATCTGCTCTTTGCACATTGCTGCTGAAGAAGCTGAACAGATGTTCTGTTGAAACACACAAAATATACCAGATACAGATACTAAAGATGCTTTTTGGGAAAATGACTTCAAAACTGTTATGCCAGAAATTATATAAAGATGGCTGTTCCCAGCAAAGTTTGATCTAATCACAAGAAGAGTTGAAAGCCAATTTACAACAAAGCACAAAAAATTAAAAGAGGAAAGAATTTTTTTAAAATACAGTTTTACAAAACATGGTCACTGATATTTTGCACTGTAACTAATATATTCCCCTAGAGGACATATGTGCTAAGTGTCCACCTGGGAATACAGTCTTTTTTCTCTGGAAGAATTCACTTTCCTCATATGAATACCTGCTATTTTGGCATGGTGAAAAAATTAGCTAATTTGACTTCAGATTAGCTTTTTTTAGTTCTATTCAATGGATATAGGGAGAAGAAAAGGAAAAAATCCCATTTTGAGAATGATCTCTTACTTTTGCTAGGTGTGTGGCTACACTGGCCAACACTTCACAGTTATGAAGCAGACCTTTACACACCATTTCCCATTGACAGTTGTTTGGGGTTTTTTAAACTATTCTGTATACTGATACGTTATTACAGAAATACCTCAGAATATAGAATACATTTTTCCTAGCCGTAACTTTAATCAGAAATGCCTTCTCATCATCTGTAGGCCACCTACATTCCCAGAAGACTGTCAGTACCGTTCTGCTTATGAGGACCTCCACCTCAAATGAGACAGTGAAAGTTTTTGAAGGTCACAGAGGAAGTCAGTATCAGAAAGAGAGCATGAATGGAAGCTTATCTAGATCTAGATTGGACACCTGGGCATCGTCTTTTTCTTAACTCACGCTGACATTGTTTATAACCCTATGGCAGTGGGCCACAGATGGCCTTTAGATTACACAGACATTTGCGATAAAAAGAGGGGATAAAGTAACAGATTTCTACTTCCAAATTGAGAGAATCATCCTTTCTCAGTAAATGTCAAAAAACCTGTTCATGTCGTGTAGGTTTATTCTGATAGCATTCTTATAAAATAAATATTTTTGGGAAAAAGAGACTGAGATACATCATTCCTACTTTGCAATTGATAAGGGATTACAGCGTCTCCAAAGTCTGTTTGGTTTTATCCATTTCCTTTCTCTCGATTATGTGCTTTGTCCCTATCCTTAACCTATGCCCCAGAGAAAGAGTAAATATCTGCTAACAGTGCCAATAACATTCAATAGTTCATGTTCCCTTATTCTTTACCCAGGCTGAAGTGACCACATTTGGTATGCATTCCACTCTGCAGCATGCTGGAAACCTGCAGTTTGAACCCGTTTTTCAATTTAGCAGTAATGCACTCTGAACAGTAATATGTTACAGAGCCAGCTGGTCTTCCTTAGCCTTTTACCCTCTTTTAATCTTTTAGTGTTCCATGGACACCTCATCTACTCTGGGCTGTTGTTACCTTCGATCATGTATCGTATTTGTGGTACTCTTTTACATTGCCTTAACCTTCCTATTGTAAAAGGCAAAGGCGCTGCTAATAGCACTAAAAACCAAAGTAATCTGTCAATTAAGTAAGAGATTTGAAATAAATATGCCAGTAAAAGAATGTGAAGCATCATTGGTGTGTATTTAAAAAACAAAACAAAATCAAAAATAATCAAATCTAGTGAGTTTAAATTTGCAAGTATATACACCTATACATCCATAAACCTGCAGAGATGTGCAAATGTACTCGTTCACAAACATGCACGTACTCTGTTTGTAAATGCAGTCCCAGAAGAGGAAAACTCATTTTCTACAGAAAGATTTGACTATTATGTCATGGGTTGACACCCCTTCCCGCTCTTCAGGTTTTTTCTTCCCTTTTGGCTCTGTTTCCTGGAGAAAGTGGTTTGCAGCAATAGGTGCTGTAATTTCCTCCAGAACTGGACAGAACCAATCAATTA
>VYZQ01056920.1:15436-27664 GCA_013400655.1 Mystacornis crossleyi
TGATCGAGGAAAGGGAACTCTCACATGTCAACAGAAACCCACCCCAGACGGCGGTTGTGCTGTGACGTGGATGCCATGAGAAGATTGTTCTTGTGGAAAAGTTCCATAGCTGAGCAAAAGAGACTTCTCTCACTCAGTGGACTGACACAAGATTGTTATAGAGGGGCAAACTGGCTGAATTGATTTTAAGTTTGTGTCTTTATATTATAGGTGGATGGAGGAGATGCTGGAGAAAAAGGGGGTTAATTTGCTTTAATTCCTTTTTATTCCATTTTACTTCTAGTTGTAGTAATAAACCTCATTATATTCTTTAAAGTTTGGTGCCTGCTTTGTATTCCTCCCTGTTCTTATCTCACAGAAAGGGGAAAATGCGAATCAAACCAATACATATTATCACAGCAAGAAATTAACAATAACAATAGAAAGGAAAGCAAATACTATTTATAAATTTAGACAAATTTGCCTCAAAGTATAGGAACAAAAACGACTAACTTTGCAGTTAACGTAACTCAGAGAAAAATGTGGCAAAGTACTTAAGTTGATATGCATTAAAAGTCTCAAACTTCTCAGATCTTGGGACACAGGAAATATTCAGGCTTCATTCTATAAAGTGTCATTGCTCTTTTTTTGACCTAGAAAATATGGAGATTCATACAGATTTCTCTACACACATTAAAACTTTTAGGAACAGTGGATATGATACTATCAGTGGTCATCGATCTGGTTTTACTTAGTAGCATAATTTTAATGCAGTTTTTTTTACTCTTCTGCAATATATCCGAAGGAAAGGATTTTCAAAGAAAGAAGTATTTGTACTGTTGTACTGAACTAAGCATATTAATTCCACTGCAAGGTAGTATGGTCAGACTGAAGCAAAATAGGCATGAAAATTGATTTCGTGTAAGCTTGTTTGGGATTTGCTGGAGAAAAAATAAGTTATAAATAAACAAAAATGTTTGCACTTTTTTTTTTTTTTGTAATTTAAATTCCCTAAAGGTCAACAGGAATCAAGAATACTTTAGAAAATATAATTTACATTTTTGAAATTCAGAGTGTGTTTCTTTTTCTTTAATTCTTCTATTTAAGAATTAAAAGAGTCAAAACTTATTTGCAGCCTCCACATTATTAGAGTTTGAAGCTGCTTGTGAGGATTCAAGAAGCACAATGAGCATGTATGAACTGAAGGGAAAGTACATCTCTTCAGCATCTACTTAATTGGCGAAAAGTGCCACTAAGCAGATGCTGTTTAACTTCTAACACTGTTAGTTTATAATCTTAGACAAAGTTCTCAATCCTTCAGATTTAGACCACAAACATGATCGTAAGTATGTGTAAAATAGAACAATTTTAAGACTGAAAATCCTATGTATAAAATTTAATGTTCTAATATACACCCTGGAGTCTCACAGACAAGCCTACCTAGTGTATTTTTGAATTAAATTCTAGCAGTAAAAACACACACAATTTGTGTCCTAATAATGTCTCTCTCTATTTCTTATTTTGGCCTGACATCTGGTATCACAGCAGATTTCTGCCACCTGCAAGGTCAGGAAAATGCAGACATCTCAACATTGACTGACTATAGCACTATTAGTAAGATTTTTAAATGGGTGGGATGGCTTCTATTTCTTCACAAGTGTCTCCCATATACAAAATTTTAACTATGAAAAAGGCAGTCTTAGAAAGGTACAAAACTGGAGACAAACATTAAATTGATCCTCGTGGTTAATGAAAGAAACAATTACAGCACACAACCCTCGACACATAACTAAGTCAGAAAGCCCTCATTAACTCAGACATAATGACTTCCTAGTTTGTTATTCTGACATGGTATACACTGGCCTGTATCTGTAGAGGATGCTGTGTGCCAAGTACAGCTGTAGTAGCTCAGCTGTATTTTGCACCCAACCTCCATGTCAAGCACAGATCCCATCAGCCTAAAGCCTCACACGCAGCTTCAGCTCCCCAACTCCCAACAAGACACAACATCGCTGTGCTACCAGCTATCTCAAAAACCCCAGCAAACACACACACTTCTCAGCAAAAAGGCTTCTGAGTTCCTTAAGCTTAAAAAGTCAGCTGTTTCCTTTGCCATCTGCTAACTTATCCTGAAGACTTGTCTCAGTCTCATCCACCGTGGGTATTGGAATAGCATCTGTCCACCTGAAAGCCTGACAGCCTGGAATAAGGATATTTTTAGATACTAATTAGTAAAAAGTCATGTCTAAGAGAACTTCCCTGACTTTGTGCTGCTGTTTACAACTCTCCAGCTGTAGGTTACCAGAGAAGCTAGCTCCACTGATGCAGCAGATACAGGAACAAACATGATAAAGGGGTAGGCAGCCAAGCCTAACCTGGCACATTCACCGGTGAATAGCCCATATGCTATGGTCACCTGAGAGTTCTTCTCAGAATATTCTTTTCTTTCCTGGTAGGACAGCAAACTCCCTGACCTCCATTTCAACATGATATGTAGTTCCTTGAAAGAGAATAAACAACAGAAATAATTCCTCTTATTTTTCTTTAAAAATACGTTTTTCTTCCCAATGAAATTCAATAAACATACACTTTTAAAGTGTACTAAAATCCCTTTTCCAGTACTGAAGTAATTTTTCTACTGGCATAGTTAATTTTTTTTTCTCATGCAAAACTGACTTTTAGTTCATATAGTCTCCATTGGCCAAGCTAATCCCTGCTTTATCACTGGATCTTGGTCAAATTACAAGAAGAAGAATTTGGATCAAACATTTCTGTCTAAGATACAGCAGCAGGAAGATGTCCAAACACCATAATCTATTTCATATTTTATTCTTGACCTGAAATCCTAAAAAATCTGTTTCTACACAACCGGTTTGACTCTAAATATATATCTAAGCCTGTAAAAATTATGAAAACAGTATCACCTTTTGAAAAGCAAGCTATTGTTGATACTACTGGAATAAAAGGTACTGATGAATAAGTGCTTGTGATCCATCCTGGCCAAAGCCTGACAAAGGTAATTCAGCTACAGAAAATGTATCTGAAATAAACCTAGCTTCATTTAGTGAGTAATTTTGGGTTATATTTTTTCCATTCTCTGTTCCCTCTGCTTGATATTTAAGATGCGGACAGAGCTTCTATGCATCCAGACGAACTAAACACCCTTAGATTTTTATTATTTTTTTTGTTTTTAAATTCATGTTACTCCTTGGTTGGACACAAGAGGCATATAAGAAAACAACGGCACAACTTTTATGTTAATAACATTTGTTATTTGTTGTTTTGAAATAACCAGATGCCTCAGTCAGGGAGTTATACTGCTGTTGTACATAAAAATCAAAGGCAGAGGCATAGATGATATTTCTCTTGAGCAGCTAAGTACCAAACTAAAGTGGGATGACAAAAATGAGCATTCTGAAGTTTGCCCAGAGTTTGGCTTGGATCTCTTTGCCATCTGCTGCCTGCAGGAGCCGCCCTGCAGCTGCCTGCCAGCTCACCACTGCAGGAGCCCCATTCTGCACCGTGGCAGGAGGAGTTCCTGAAGCCTGTTGCCAGCAGAAGCAGCAGTGCGGAGGAGACTTTCGTCCCCACTTTGCAAGTCCCTGTGTCAGTTGGAGAAATTGTCTAGACTAGTAGAAATGCCTGAAGATTAGCATTTTGTTAACTCAAAAAGTAATCTCAGTGATAAAAGGTTGTGAAGATATCTAGGTCTCTTGAGAGTAAACAAGATCCTCAATGGCTCAGTAGTTATCAAACACATGCTGCTTACTTCAGCACCCCTTTGCAAACCCATAGCTTTGTACGTGTTGATTCTGGCTCCTGTTACACAATTTTTTTGTCTATGAAATGGATGCACTAAATGCTCATCTGGCATGGTAGTTTAGTTTGTGTCAACTACCACAAAGCATTTGAAAAAATGAAATAAAGTGTAACACAAAACAGAATACTCTTAACTACTAATTCTTGCCACTGTTTACTTTGCTGGCAGACAAAAGCAAGCACAAAAGCTTTCCAGAGCTAGAATATAAATTTTGGACCTGTGATTCAGGATGGTTAAAATTATCTTTTAAGAAATAATGAGGCAAACTGACTTGCCTCACTTGTCCTTGAAAACCCCTGTCATGAAATGGAGGTGTATGAGAATTTACACTGAAAAAAGCCAGTAATTCATCCGAGACCAGGTCTGGAAAAATATCTACAGAGGACATGACTGTGCATCTTCCTATAGCAGAGCTAAGCAGTTACCCAGTTAAAGCCACTGGAGACTACTTGCAGTATTGTTGCTAACATATGCTTGTAGAATCAGGATTTAATTTCTCACAATTTCAGTGTTCCAGTATCTCAGACTTCTACTCTGTGGGAACATGATTGTTTTGGGCAGGATCTCCCCTTGGGGTGCGTGTCCTTAATTTATTGCTTCAGGGTTGAGTAATGTACCGATCACAGAATCATTCACGTTTTATTAAAATTAATTTCAAGGGATTTTTTGTTTTTAGGAAGCATGTATAGGACGGTTCAGATGCTTTGGCAAAACAATACCATCAACAAGGAGTAATGAAAATGTTTCCTTTTTTCATTCCTTTCAGTGTATGATAAATGAATCAGAGTATACCAAGAAAAGGAAAAAAGCAACAGGAAACTCCTGCTATTTTGTCCCAGTTTATCTGATTTCTCAGGTCTGTTTTGCACTGCTTCTTCTTGAAGGAGTCCCCCTTGGCTAAAATGTATCTTTAGGATCTCTCTGCACATCTGCGTTAGCACAATAAAAAAGTTGTTTGTGAGACCTGGCTCTCTGTACCAAATGTAGATGGGTTTTCTTTATTCTCATCTCTGATCTTCATAGGAATATTTCTTTTAAAGTGCCTGTTTTCAGATCTTTCTAGGCATGTGAAGCCAGTAGAAAATAATTGCTTTGTCTGGTAGACAATTTATTGTCTGAGATCATTTTAAGGTGAAGACACACCACCCAGTATAAAGAGGTCTCATTTGTTAAGCGATAATTACAGACTGAAACCAAAAATGGAAAGAAAGAAATGTTGATGGCTTCTTGGAATATTTCAGCCACTTTAAAGTGAGAACCAGAAATTCCCATTTTAGAAAGAAAAAGGAAAAAGAGGTGGGTGAGGAGAGCAGTCCTACTGCAAGGACTAGAAGACAGCAGACACTTTCTGTTGCACAGCTGATGCCTTAGGTTTTAACTTTTATATTTTTCAAATCCTATATTGCCTAGTGTTTAACTCTGAAATTTCTTGTTGCCTGCGAGCTGCTGTTCTCTTATGCCAGATAGACACAACAAAGCCTCTCCGAGCTTGTTATTCAAGGACACTCAGATTGTCCTAGGCCCAAAAGGTGTAAACTAGGGCCTCTAGAGAGGCAGAGAAATTGAAGAAATTACATCATTAGAAACAGTTTTAATTGGTGAATTTCTGCTGGTATGCAAATGAACCAAACCTATAAAAGAGTGAAGAACTCGTGACTTGTCAGCCATCTTGGGGTCCATTTTTGGCTGTAGCCTTTGGCTCCCCAGGGTGTATCTTTGGAGGCCTTTCAAATAAATACCCTTTATTCCCTTACTCCTGTCTAGTCTCTGTTTCTAGGTAGCCACTCAAGGCATCACAGCCAGCACTGTTGCAGATGTACACAACCAGACAGAGCCCCCACTTCACCATGTGCAAGTGCACACCACCGCTACGGGCACTACAAATGCACCAGGTGTGCTATCAAGATGGTTTGTATAGAAGAATTACTTGTCAATGCTGCATTTTCTGAAACCAGTTTTTAGTGTGGTCAATAGCTTTTGCTATAAGGAGAGCAAAACCATTAATTTTACTATTGTGTTACAAATCAGAGAAAAAGGAATAAAATTAAAGTACAAAATGACTAATCAAATTCACTTGACAAGTCCTAATTCACTTTGATCTATCCCTCACTATAATTTCATTGGCAGGTAAACCATACATATTCATAAAATTGGCAGCAGGCTGCTGTTGTTCTGTTTGTAATTTACAGTAACAAAGAATTCATTTCGATTACCATACTTGAAATCCCAAGGTGACTCTGCTGTGGTTACAGGCCCCCTGCTATGCAGGATACCTAACATAATAAAGAACAAAGGAAAACAATGCTACATTGAGACCAGGGCTCCTGGGTAATCAATTCAGGTATTTACAGCTGAAACAATAGCTCTGTGCAAATCAGCATCATTACTACAATTTGCTGATAGAAACCCCAGGGAACTCAGGAAGTGTCTGCCTGCAAAGCAGCTGATTAATCTGAGTTACTTATGTTTTGTTAGAGCATTATTGTTTCCCACCATAATAAACAGTAAATGACTGTTTAAGAAAAAGGCATGGGAGTTGCAACCAAATGTGCAAGTACACATCTCTTCCAGCATTTTGGCCTGCCATATTGGTCAGCAAATGTATCTGTCAAGGAAAGGAGGCCGGTAGCAACCTTGCTCTTGTGAAGTATCATTGTAATGAAGTATCAAAAAGTGAAAAGCCAGACTCTGCACAATCAATCTCCAAGAAGATATTTACTGGAGAAAAGTAAATTATTTTTGTGGCTCTAACAAATGAAATATGAATAAATTTTTTGTTAAAAGTTGTTACCCAACAGTTGGTCAAGCTTAGCCCCAAATCCAAATGCTGCATGCAAAAGGAGGTTCACATGGAAATAATTTTCATGCGCTGAGGGTAAGTAGAGCTCCAGACAGTAAATAAACCAACAAATGGGATGCAATTCCAGATTCAAAGCATTTTACTTTTAGTTCAAATCAAACAACATAAGCTCATATAAAATGCAGAGAAACAAGGAAACAAAATAAATAGAGAAACAAACTCTAGGATGACAAGAAATAAAAAGAAGTCAATCCAGTCCAAAGAAGTAGAGTAAATTAAAGATATAAAGAATAAAAAATTAACAGACTATAGTTTAAAAATAAAGCATGCCCATTGTTTCAGGACTGATAATTGCCAACTGCAAAATACATCCTTCTGCAGGCAACTGATATTGGGAAACAACTAAATTACACATTGTTTACTAAGAAACAATTAAGTAAAATGGAGTACCAGCAAATTCAGTGTAAAAAATGAAAGAAAATTCTTCAAGGTAAAATCTACAAAGATGTAGAATACAAGCTTCAATAGGATATTCTATAGATCCTGTTCTCAGAAGTCATTTAATCTAGACAAAACCTCAGGGGCTTTCTTACAGAACAATCTTGCACTGGAAAGGTAATCTTGATAGGCTTAACAGTTTTGTTGTTTGGGGCTTTTTGTGCGTGGGTTTTTTTGCTTTGTATTTGTTATTTTGTTTGTTTTGGTTTTTTGTTTATTTTTTTCCTTTTTCGGAGCACTTGGTATATGTGAAATTATGAAAATATAAGTTTTAGGATATAAAATGGCACAAAGCAAATGGTACAATTCTGTAATTGGCACTAAGCTGGCTGTGATTCTGGTCACTAGAATGGTCTGTCCAGATAAAATGTAAAGAAGTACACAAATGGTTGCAGGAGATCAATCTACTTCTGTTCTGCTTTTCTGGTATATCTTGGCGAGTATTACCTTCACTGCTGCAGCATCCCAGAGCTATGAGAATTTCAGCTTTATATTTAACTCAATTATTAGGCATTTAATTTAATAAGCCTTTACATTGCAAGGTAAATATATCTCTGTTTTGGTATTCGGTTAAAATATGCTTTGTTAATTATTTATTTTACTCTCTTGAAAGGCAAAAGTATTTCAACAACCTTGATTGTCAAAATATACATGTAGGTCACAAAGCAAGCAAAGCTTCAGCCACAAAGTTCTGTTTTCAGAAGTTCCCATGAAATTCTCTTTACCTAGAAGGCATCATTAAAAGAGATTTAGAAGAACAGAATAAAATAAAATTTAAAGAAAAGATTATTCTGAAGGCAGGAGTTCAGAAGTTGTTAATAACTCACCCAGCAGAGCAAATTCATGTCACTGCTATTTAAGATTATGACAATAAAGCTACACTCATAAAATCAGCACATAAAATATTTCACTCTATAAAACTTTCTAATTGCCTTTTTTTTTTTTTAATTGAAAAAACAAAACTCAAGGTTGCCAATCAAATAAAAATACACTAGAGCTCCGGGTTGCTTTACAAAAAGGAAAAACTTACAGATCTAAGAAGAAATTAAGTCAGGACTTTCATGGCAGAATGAGTTGGAGAGGCAGGTACTTGGCAGAGACAGGGAGAACATACTCAAGCATAAGCATACGTAAGCAACAAAGCATCAAGAATTTGATAACAGTGAAGCAGGCTAAGGTAAATAATATCATTTGAATTAAAACCTATGTAGATCTGAAATTCATTTTTCTTTAGATTGCTCAATGTTGAATCCATGAACTGTCAATTGTATGTAAAAACATAGTTGAAAACAACTTTCCACTACCTTTAAAATACTTTATCTTGGAATGCATAAGGATGGTGATGTTGACCATTTTTTGTTTTTTATCTCCTTGTCTGAAATTGTAAGCAGTTTTGTCTGAGGACTCACTGTTTTTCAGACAAATATTTTCTGAATACTTCCTGGAAAATATATATCAAAATACAGAAAAGAGCTATCTCTTTTTACAGAAAAAACAAAAAAACAAAACAAAACAAAAACAAAAACAAACAAACAAACAAAAAAAACCACCACCACAACAACAAAAAAACACCAACCAAAAACCCCCTACTGAACTCTCTGCCCTGGGTTTTAAACCCAGAATCAAAATCCTACCCATGGCAGCAGTGAAACATTCTCACCTGAATATGGTACTTTATTCCTAGTCTCACATTGGGAAACAATCTCCTAAATCTTCTGAAGCCAGGGAGAACAACAATTATTTGCATCCTGCTCTATGGATACTTTGATTGGTTTAATGACTTTTGACCAGATATTAATTTTTGCCATGAAATAAATCTACCAGTGACAAATCTTATTTGAAAACCTAAAATTTTTCTGGAACCTGAACATATACCATATTCTTGGCTGTGCAAAAATCTTTGCTGGCTGCTTGCCTCTTCCAACAATTTGCAAGTAACAAGCCACCTGTTAGCTGATTCAGTGAAGTCATGCCAATTTTATGCTAACCCCAGTAGCTGAGCAAAACAGCAAAATTGCATAAATGAAAAAAAGCACTTAATGACTATAACCATACAAACTTCTCACATCTACAAAACGTTGAAAAAGAAGAAGCTGTTCTGCACGGGGAAATTATAATTTACCAAGGACCCACAGTTAAGAAAAAGTAGGTTTCCTCACTTTGCTGTGCTGAAAGTTAAACCTAGAAGAAGGCAAGCAATCAAACCTTCCAATATTTCTTTCAGCACATGAGGGAAGCAGCTGGCCTAGTCAGACCCAACCCAGATAGCACAACGTTCTGCAATAAAAAGTTTGTAATGTTTGGAGTCAGTAAAGCCACAGTATATGACAACCTGTACAATGTGCAAAATGTAGTCATTCCATCTCACAGTATTCAACACATAACCACAAAATGACTCAATTTTCACAAGCAGTATCAAAGTATCTGAAGAAACTTCATACAGGTGCAATGGTTCCAGATATCTGTGCTCTCCAACACTGTTCAAAAAATTTTTCTTTAAATCTTTATTGTCATGGCCCCAATATTTTTTCTCTGGCAGGTACTGAACACTCAAAAATGTTAGTATAGGTCTGAATGTGCAAAGTCTTCATTTATTTATTTTACTTTGCACACGTAGCTATTGCAATGCCAGTAGCATAAGGAGCCTTTCAGAAATCCAAGGCACAAAGTGAAATGTATGTCAATACTTTCAGAGTATTTCACCTACCAGCAACTGAGCTTAGACCAAGCCATTACTTCTCTGGTTTCTTCTGTTAGTTAAAAAACCATTTTTCCCTACAAATAATTGACTTCATGCTTATTGTACTAACTGGCATTGTTACTCCACCCTAATTAAACCTAAGAAAAGCATAGCATCATAAAGTAGCAAAGAAGGTTGAAATATCAAAGAAACATGATAGTGTATGGAGACCAAGAGTTATTTTTTTAAAAAGAAACATCCACAAGAAATCCTCCAATAACCAAACAAGGTAGCAGGGTTCCAGTTTTTAGTTCCCAAAACAGTTTTGTATTTTAAACTTCTTCATTACCACTACAAAGGTAATTCATCATCTGCCTCAAGTCTTGAAACTCATCCGCCTGGAGAGAGACAGTTACCCTCACTGAGATTTTGCAAATACCTCCTGCTATGGTATCTGTGTGCCTTTGTTTCATGGCTCTCAAAATTTAGATATTTTGGCCTAACCTGACAAGACTAGCCATTAGAGAAGAAAAGATTTGTAAGGGGTAAACTGAAAAAGAAAGCTAATGTGAATAAGCATTCTGTTGGCGCATTTAGCCACTACTCACATGTTCAAAGTCAAGCATATGTTTAAATAACATCCTGTTCTAGAGCTTGAGTACTCACAGCTCTGCAGAATCAATCTTTCATTGACATCTGATTATATGAACAGTGGGAAAAGCCATACTAAAATAAAATAAAAAAGAACTACAATGCAATGTTAAAAATGCAATAGAATGTTAACCCCCCCCCCCCCCATTCTGAAAATAAAACTTTTTACCTGTAGGATGTTTTTCACTCATGCATATGGTAAACAATAAGACAGATATCAGTAAATGCTAAGAGGAAAATTTTCTTTTAAGATAGCCATTTTAATGGAATATTCTGCCCAAGTGTCAAAAAGTATTATATAACATTAGTATTTAAAACAGAGATCATTGCAATACTGCCCAATCTGCTTCATACTGAATTTTAAAAAAAATCTTAGAGTACAATTCAACTACATGACTGCTTACTGCCCATACAAAACAATTAGAAAAGAATTTTCTTTTAAAATAAAATAATGAAGTAAAGATGCTTGCTGGTATCAAAAATGACCTCTTGCATACTCTTGGCAGATCTAATGTAAAGTCTTCATTATCTTTTTCTTCCCCCTTTCCTTTTCTCCTTCAACTAAAAAAAAAAAAATTCTTTGCAGACTCTATTAAACACAGCAGGGAGAAGGAAAGAGACAAGGGAAGAAAAGAATTCAAGGGATGTTCTCCTGGCTTCCTTAGGAGCTTAATACAATCTTATGAATCTTGTAGAAAAAGAAGAAATAACATATTCATACATTTAGAAAAGAAAAGATAAACAAACTGAAAAAAAGGAAAGGAACACAAAGACAGAGTAATGGTATCATATTTCTTGATCAGCAACTAGAATACAAAGGAATGCTCACTCTTCTGTAACATATTTTAAAAGGCCAAGAATATTGCTCAACATGCTGAGAAAAATAATCATTTTCATCAGAAATATTTTTAACACGTTTTAGTACTAGCGTTAATACTTCAACCCTTAGAAAAATACCATCTGAACTGCAAATATGCATAATGTATTTTCTAGAAAACAGGAAGTGCTGAGACAGTATAATCAAACCCATAAATATCTCTCTGAAAACAGAGGGTCATTACAAGGCATCAGGATACACAGCAAAGTGAAAGATAAATCATATAAAACACATTTTTTGTATGCATACAGATTAGCACAGATAGTCAGAAAAGACGGTGAAGGGTTGAGAAAAGAACTCTTTCCAGTGATATTCATTCTCATGACAGCAGACATTTCCAGAACTGCCTTATTCTTGCAAAAATAAAACCAAAACCCCTTAAATATTCACTATAAGATCTGCTTCCTGTGACGAAAAGCATTCTAAATCCTACCTCATACTGAGACTCATTAAAGACATTCCATGACTACTTCTTGGATGTGAGGATATCATTCAGAAAGTGCAGAATGATTAGATTGGATGAGTCTAGGCTCTGACAGAGCAAAGTACATACACCTGCATTTATATCCTGCTGGTTTCGACGGGATTATGTACATGTAGCAAGCTAAACACAGGTTTAATTGCATGCTGAGATGAGGTCACAGTTTGGTTCTAAATGTTCTGCAGAAACTCAAACCACCATAGAGAACCTATCAACACAATAAGGACACCTCTATAGAAATATTTTATTCCTTGCTATTATAAACAGCACCTTTTATTAAATGAAAGCTATCAGAGGGAAAAAAAAATTCTCAGGAGATTCAATTTCTTTGTCCTGGATAGGGAAATGCCCTACAACCAGAGCAGAAGTCGCCGAGCGGCCACACTGCCCCTGTGGCATGTGAAGCCATCACTCTCATGGGTGCACTGAAGAGGTGCCCCCC
>VYZQ01056927.1:2174-12798 GCA_013400655.1 Mystacornis crossleyi
TCCCTCCCTCCCTGCCTCCCTCCGCCTCCCGCTCTGCCCGCCCGCGCTGCTCCTCCCGCGGCGGCCCCTCAGGAGCGGCGGCGGCGGCGGCGCTGCGGCCCCGATCCCGCCCCACCGCGCCCCCAGCCCTGCCCCGGGGCGCGGAGCGGGCACAGCCGGGCCCATCCCGCTGCCGCTGCTGATCCCGCTCCCGCTCCGTGCCGGGCGCGGCCGGCGGCGCAGGAGGCCGGGGCCATGGCGCTGGACGGGATCCGCATGCCGGACGGCTGCTACGCCGACGGGACGTGGGAGCTGAGCGTCCATGTCACCGACCTGGGCCGCGACGTCACCCTGCGGGTCACCGGCGAGATCCACATCGGCGGCGTCATGCTGCGCCTCGTGGAGAAGCTCGGTGAGTGCCCCGGGACCCCGAGACCAGCCCGGCATCCTCCCAGTGCTCAGCACCCTCCTCCAGTACTGCGCTGTAACTCCCAGGACCCTGTTCCAGTGCAGTGCCCAGCTTCCAGCGCTGTTCTCCAGTGCAGTGCCCAGCTCCCAGTGCAGTGCCCGAGTACCCCAGTTTAGCCCCCAGCACTCTGCTCCAGTCCTGTGCTTCAGCTCCCAGCACCCTGACCCAGCACCCTGACCCAGCACCCTGACCCAGCACCCTGACCCAGTACCCTGCTTTAGGTCCCAGCACTTCTGCTCCAGTACAGTGCTCCAGCACCCTGCTCCAGGACTGTACTTTTGTCTCCCAGCACCCAGCCCTGGCTCCCAGCACCCTCTCCCAGTACTGTGCTTTAGCTCCCAGCATCCTGCCCCAGTACAGTCGCTGAGCACCCAGTGCTGTGCTCCAGCACCCAGCACTCTGCTCCAGTATTGCGATTTAGCACCCAGCACCTTATCCCGGGACTGTGCTCCAGCACCATCTCCCAGTACCGTGCTTTAACTCCCAGCATCCTGCCCCAGTACTGTGTTTTAGCTCCAGCGCCATGTCCCAGTACTCTGCCTTAGCTCCCAGCCCAGTGCTTTAGCTCCCAGCACCAGGGAGCACCCCAGGTCCCCACACCCTGCCCCAGCCCCCCATCCCAGCCCCCGGCAGCCCCCCTCGCCCTGCACCCTTCCAGGCTCCCCCTCTCACCACCTCCACCAGCCAGACTTTACCACCCCGGGGCCTCAGCCCCATCCACCGGCTGCTGCGCACCCAGGATTTTCCGCAGAGTTAGGAAGCAGCTCCATTTTCGGGATGGGGGTGGGGGTTCATGGGCGCTCCACAGTTCACAGCACAACTCCATCCTGAAGTTGCGGCGGGTTCCGTGCGAGAAAAGCGCTCCCGAGGGCCCGTGGGGCGGTCAGTGGGGTGATGTGGGCATGGGGAACCGTGGGGACACGGCGGTGTGCGGTGGCTTTGGGCGCACACCTGGACAAAGAGCCCCGTGTGTCCGGGACGCGCGGGAACGCCGGGCCGCGGCCAGGGCTCGGTTCCCCGCCGAACGCGGGGAGCGCGGCCCCGCCGAACCTCCTCCCCCTCGTCTCTTTATCGACTCTTTATGGCTCGGCTGTGTTTACTCAGCGGTGCAGCCCGGGCTGATGGCTGTAATTGCTCAAATAAAATATTAATTGCGAGGTCCCGCGCGTGCCTGCGGCTGTGGGAGTAGCGGAGCTGTCAGCTGCAGGTCCCGCTCCGCTGCGGAGCCCGCGTGTGGCTTTAAAAAGCCCATCTTCCCCCGTGCTTAGCTTTTGATTTATTAATTATCTGGAGTCGCAGGAAGGAAGAGATGGCTATAAATACGCTGAGTTTCGAAAGGAAGCGAGCGCTCGCATCAAAGGGTCTCGTGCTGGAGGTAGCCTGAACTCCCCGAAAACTTGATTTTATTCTGTTTTTTTTTTTACTTTAACGCTGGAGGTGCAGAAAGTTTTGCTGAAGTTGAGCGCTCGGCGGCTGGGGGAAAGGCAAACCCGCTTTCTAGAGGTGGTAACAAATCCGCCCATGAGTGAAGGAGCGATGCTCCCGTCGGTGCTGGGTGTCGGGAGATGCCGGAGCAGACCCAGGGCCGAAGCGTGTGTGGAAAGCCAGGCATGTGCGCGGGGCCGGAGCCCAGCGAGGACCTAAATTAGCTCCTGACGTAATCCATCCCCCCCCCCAAATGTTTGCCCGGATCCTCTCCACTTGTTAAATTAGGGATTGTATGAGAGGGAAGGAATGCGGCGGCCGCAGCGGCGTGGGGAGAGGGGATGGAGCTCCCCGGGGGGCTCAGCCCCAGCGCCTCCCTCCCCGGGATGGTCGGATCCATGGATATCGCCGGCTGTTGCCTTCGCTTTCCCCTTGGCTTTTGTCGCCCGGCCAAGCTATACGTATTTGGTTCCTTTTAATCTTCCTGCGTGTCAGCTCTTCCAGCCCTCTCATTATTTTTATGGCTCTTCTTTGAGCCCCTGCCAGCTGAGCGGGGTCGGATTTAGCGGAGCGGGGTGGGACGGGGCTCGTTCCTCATCCTCCCGTGCTCCTCAATGCCTCCCTTCATCCAGCCTCTGCGCTGCTTCGTCTCCACATAAATTCATTTTGCAATTTTTCCACATCGAAACCCTTTCCCTGCATTTTTAACCTTTTCCTCCCTGTCATTCCTCTCTCCCTGCTGCTGTTTATTTCACTACTTCAACAGCTTTCAGTGCTAAAAAAATTATTCTTCTCCTGCCAAGCAGATTTTCTGCTGTGAGTTTTAAGGAAATTTCCCAAAAATAAAGTTTCCTTGCAGTTCTGGGTTTCCCTATGGGATCCCCCAGGGACTGTTCCGCTTGCACACTGCGGGGGGAGGAAGGAAGGCGGGTCAGGGCCTTGGGCTGGGGCTTGCCTGCTCCATCCTTTGGGACAAATCCTGCAGGCTTTGGGAAGAAGATTCCTGTGGCCTGCACGGAGTTCCAGTGCAGTTTAGGATATCAGTAGGAATTTGCAGGTCAGCCACACTCTGGTTGTAGGGTGCTGGTAGGAGCTCTTCACCATCAGTGAAACGGGGCGGAGAAAATGCCTTCCCTCCTCCCAGCAGCAAGGAGAGCTTGGAAAAGGGAAAAATCTTGATTTGCATTAGTATTTATTGATGCTTGTAGGAGAAAATGGCAGTAAATACCCTGTTGGGGTGAAGCAGGAATCCAGCAAAGTCTCTCTCCCTTAACTGCAGGGCTGCAGGTATCCATAAATCCCATGGGCTCGGTCCCTGCCTGCGCAGAGCGGCTGCGGTCGGGCTCTTTGGGAGCAGGCAATTAAAATCCGTGGCTAATGCAGGCAGGGATTGGAGAAAGCCCAAGCAGCAGATAGGGATTCTGGTAACTCAAGTGAATTGCAATGACCTGTTGGCTCCCCTGTTATTCATCACCCGCTGGATTAAGCCACTCCGTTAATTGAGCCGTGCCAAGTTCTTGGCAAAGCCATCCCTGAAAAATAAGCAAAAAAAAGTGCTGAGGTTTCAAAAGCAGCAGCATTTAGTTGCTCCGTCAGGGTTGGGGTCTGTACTGGACACTCCTGGTGCTCGCTCAGGGTTTTTTAGGAATTTTGTCACTATTGACTTACAAACAAACAAACAAAAAAATAAAGTGAGGCTTAAAATCACTGGGAGCAGAGGAAGGAAGGAAGTGAACGCAGGTTATTGTTGTTGTCAACTCGAGGCTGTTTTAAACACATGGAATTAAAAAAATCCTGCTTATTTTGAAATGCGCTTGGGAGGAGCTCCGTGGGGTTTATGGAATTCTGTGGGATATACGGGGGATGCTCTGTCTGGTCGTGGGAATAAAGGAATAGCTGACAGAAACAGGGCAGGGGGGACAAATGGTGTCTGGCAGAGGCACAGCTTAAGACAGATGACCTAAATGTGCACTGAGCAGATTCAGAAAGTCCGTGGATAGAAGTTTTGTGATGGAAATGTGGATTTGTCTCTGGGATTCTTTTACACGCAGGGTTTGGGTGGCAGTCGACTCCAGCTCCCAGAGTTTGCTGGGAGCACTGAGCACTTTTTTGGGCTTATACCTGAGGAAAATAGATAAGTGAGTGAAAAAAAATCCCATTGAGATTTGGAATTGGAGATGTCCTTCTGGACCAAAAGGGGTTACGGATGCGTAGTGTGGCGGCATCCCTATTTTACTGACCTGGGATGGGCAGGAGAGCTGACATGGATAAATGTCAGAGCAAACCCTCTGCCTCAGACAGGCTGATAATGGCAGGCAGTGATGACATCTCCTGAAGCTTTGGGGTTTTTTGTGAATCGCGGCTGGGATAAGGGTTTGTGCGACTGCTTTCACCTCCATTGTTCCCCTTGGCAGCTCCTCCACTGTCTCCTTTGTGTCACCTGGGAGAGGGTGGGATGTCACCCGAGGACTGGCACAGGAGTTGTCCCGTGCAAAGTTTTGGTTGTAGCACTTAAAGTTCTTTTTTAAAGCGGTTTCAGCCCGCAAATGTGTCTGGGATTCGTGTCTGGGATTCACCCCAGGGGCTCTTTTCACCATCGAATAGACTTTGCTGTGTTACCTTCCAAGGACTTCAGCAGCACTCCGTGCAAGATCAATTCTGAATATTAGTGTTGTTCTGCCTATGAAGTCTCCTTTCCTTAATGGGCCCCTGAAAGGTTTATGAATAAAACACCACCAAAGTGCAGCGTCATTGATTTGCCCAGGTTTGTGTTTGAGGTTTTGCACTGCTTATAAACACTCCAGGCCCTCGTGAGACTCGCTGGGGAAATTCTTTGAACTCTTTGGAAACAGCTTAAGGCTATGGGAGAGAAATGCAGAGTCCTTGTCCCAGCTCATTCCTGTTGTAAACACAAGGCAGGATGAGGCTGCAGGGCTTGTCTTGTAGGTGGCTTGTTCCTTGTGCTTTGGACTTTGCTGGAATGCTGCATCCAGCTCTGGGATCCTCACAGGAAGGACGTGGAGCTGCTGGAGCAAGTCCAGAGGAGACCACGGAGGTGCTCCAAGGGCTGGAGCCCCTCTGCTGTGGAGCCAGGCTGGGAGAGCTGGGGGTGCTCACCAGGAGAAGAGAAGGCTCCAGGGAGAGCTCAGAGCCCCTTCCAGGGCCTAAAGGGGCTCCAGGAGAGCTGGAGAGGGACTGGGGACAAGGCATGGAGGGACAGATAAGAGGCAATGGCTTCCCACTGCCAGAGGGCAGGGATGGATGGGATAGTGGGAAGGAATTCCTGGTTGTGAGGGTGGGGAGGCCCTGGATCCCTGGAAGTGTTCTAGGTGAGACTGGAGGGGCTTGGAGCAACCTGGGATAGTAGGAGGTGTCCCTGCCCATGGCAGGGGGTGGAACAATATGGTGTTTAAGGTCCTTCCAATCCAAACCACTCTGGGATTCTCTGATTGTAGCCACACTTTCCAAAATTAGGTGTCTGAGTGTTAGTGCTTGGTGCCAGGCGTGAGCTCAGGGTGTTCCTCCAATCTGTGCCCACGATGTCACCTGGGCACCTTCACTTGGGACACCCACAGGCGCTCGTCAGTCCATCAGTTGTCCCCTGAGATTTGAGAAGGACTTTTTCCTTCAAAATCAGCACTGGTCACTCCTCAGTGTTGCTTTCCAAGTCCATGACGTCCATGAGAGAACTCCACGTGCCGTTCAGTCCTCCGGGAGCTGTTTTGTGTTCCCTCGGGGGCTGGGTGCTGGGAGTTGTCCCCAATAATGTCACAGATGGGTGTTTGCTGCTGGGGGCAGCCCGGGCTGCTGTGGTTTGGACGGGCACTGACCCCGCTCCAGATTTCCCTGGAAAATTTCTTCCCGAGCTTTTAAACAGCAAAACCTGCACAGCTGACAGGCGGTGGGATGGTGAGCACAGAGGGGGATGTGGCACCTGCTGAGCGCCAAAGTCCTCCTGCTCCAGATCCAGGCAGGATTTGGGGCTGTTCTGAGTTGGAATTGGTACCCTGGAAGCTGCTGGATGCTCCCTGTAGAGCTGCTCCCGCTTCAGCAGCAGCCCAGCAGAGCTGCTCCCATTCCCTGCATTTCCATATTGCCACTTGATTAATCCCTTTGCTGGTGGCCCGTGCTGATCCTCCCCCTCCAAACAGCACATTTTGGGTGACATTGAAGTGACAGCGTGCCAGTGCTGTTAACCCACACTCCAGCCATGCAGATTGATCCGTGAGGGGCCGGCTCATTGCTTTACATCCAGCTCTTGGACTCCGGGAAGCTCCTACGTGGGCTCGGATTGAGCGTGGCTCAAATAAAGTCCTCTTTGTGAGCCTGAGTGGAATATTCAGCTGAGCTGCCAATGACCAGAGGAATTCAGGGTGGGGGGAGGTAAAAGCCACATAGAGGCAGCTCCGAGCTGCAGTCACGGCAATTAATATTTATACTCAGAGCGGTGACGAGTCTTTAGGAGCCAAAACAATGAAGATTTGATTTATATTTAATTTTTTTTTTGCCAGTTCTGTCACTGTGAGCCATCGGATTTGGCTGGAAAGAGCCCGGCCGAGCTCGCAGGTCCCGGCGGGAGGGGAAGGAACGCGGGGTGGGAGGCGGTGTCGGTGTCCCCGCAGATCCCAGAGCCTGGGTTTGTCACACCACAGACAGGAAATTGTTGGGTTTGCTGCTCCCACCCAGCCCAAATCAGTAGTTTCCTCTTCCAGCTCCCTCAGGTTTCGATTTGACATAAGGCACGTGGGCAAGCTGGTGTGGGGAGCTGGAAAATCATAGAAATCATCACATTCACACACTTCCCCTTTATTTTAATCCCTTTTTTTCTTTCCCTTTTCTTTTCCTCTCCATCAGGGCTTGTGTCTCACCCAGGCATCTGGCCGAGTCTGTCTCAGTCATACAAAAACTCAAAGAAATTATACTCAAAATAAAATCCCTGAAAATATTCAAGGCCAGGTTGGACTTGGAGCACTCTGGTGCACTGGAAGGTCTTGGGGTGGAATTAAATGGTTTTTAATGTCCCTTCCAACCCCAGCCACTCTGTGACTCCGTGATTCTGCAAACCAGGCACCTGGATTTTAACCCTTGGTCTTTGATGTGATTAAAAAAAAAAAAAGGATTGTGGATAACTGCCTGAAATTGTGGATGTGGGGAATGTTTGCTGAGTTGGGAAAGATGAGGGATTATTTACACTGCAAACTTCAGTTGTTTCAACATCACCAGGGACACCAACACCGCCAGCTCCTGGTTTGGGTGTTGGGGGAGTTTTTTTAGTGGTGATTTTTCTGACGAGGGGAAGGAGGTTTACAGCCCTGGTGGAGCTCACTGACTTCAGCCCAGCATCCAACCCTGGGTGTGCTTGGGGGGAAAAGTCTCGTGGTGTGAAAACATCTTGGAGAAGCTGCATTTCTTCAGTATCCTTCTGAAATGCGAATTAACTGCTTGGAAAGGGGCAGAGAAACAAAACGGAGCAAAACTCAGCTGGTGGAATTCAGTTCTGAATGTTCCAGTGGCTTTCAGGAGTTTATGGTGTGTAATTTGGAAAAAATGCTGAGACCCCCAAATTCCTGCTGGATGGAGTTTGAGCGGAGTTGCTGTAATTTAGTTTTCTTGCCCAGGTTTGCTTTTGCCACATTGCTCTCGTACAGGCTGGAGCTTCTACCAGGTACAACTGATGGGGCAGGGTATGACAAGTGCCCAGAAAACCAGAGGAAAGCTTTTTTATTTATTTATTTTTATTTCTGGAGAACGGATCTTGGTTTTTCGTTCGTTCACCCATTTTCCAGCGAGGTTTCAACGCCTCTGGGTGCAGCTCCCACTCTGTGGCCCTTCAGGTGTGAGCCTCAGCTGGGAGCTGTGTGCATGGCATGGCCCTGTGCCAGCACTGATCCCTCTCTTCCAGACCGGGTGGGGTTTGGAGAACTCCACTTTTTAGTCAAATGTGGCTGAATTTGGCCAATGGGCTGAGAACAGCGCTGGGAGGGGATGCACATAAAAAACCAGCCACACCAGCAGCTGCAGCAACCTTCCCCTTGAGTGTCTCAGCTGATTTTCAGCTTGCAGAACATCCTGACAGCACCCAAAAAATCCATCTTGCCAATGGATTTTAAATCTCTTCCCAGCCCATTCCACCTGCTTGGCTGGTGGTTGTTTTCTTTATTTTCCCCTGCTCCCTGCAGGCACAGGTACTTTGGGAAGGGTTAATTGCTGAAACTCCAATTCAGTTAGAAAGTCTGGGCTTTATGAAATTGCCTGGAAGAAGCTCCGGCCCTGTCTTGCTCAGCTTCCCTTTGTGGCTGATGCTCCACAGAGCTTTGCTCCAGAGCTTCTGCAGCAGGAATTGTCCCCATCCCTCATGTCCTGCCCCAGGGCTTAATGCCAGAACCTGGGCCTGTGATGGGTGAGGCAGATCCAAGCTCAAGGCTGGAGATGTTAAAGTCCTTTAAGTGTTTTGTGTTCATTAATGAGCTTGGGGCAGCAAACAGAAACAAGAAAGAATCCTGGAATCCCAGAATGGTCTGAGTTGGAGGGGACCTTAAAGCTCACCTCGTTCCACCCCTGCCATGGGCAGGGACACCTTCCTCTGTCCCAGGCTGCTCCAAGCCCCGTCCAGCCTGGCCTGGAACACTTCCAGGGATCCAGGAGCAGCCACAGCCTCTCTGGGCACCCTGTGCCAGTGCCCTGTTCTTCAGAGCACGATCCCACCTGGATCTGCAAGAGAAGGATCAACACTTAAAATGATGGGGTGAGGTGAGGCTGCCTGAGGTATCCTCAGGACTCCAGGCCTCACTTTCCAGGGATCTAAGCTTGAACCAGGGATTAACCACCATTAGGGCGCTTGGGGAATTGCCTGCTGAGAGGTTGGGAATTCGAGGCTGGGAATTCAGGTTGCCCATTATCCTCCTTTCCCTGCCTGATGCATCATCCATCCCGGTACACGTCCTCTAGCTCCCTTACTGGGTGTGATGTCTTTTTGGCAGGGCCAGCTCCTCTGGCTTGCACATTCCTTGGGGATGAGTCAGGACTGCGGGCTGCTGTCACCCTGGGACACTCGTCCTTTCTGGAGAGGGAAGGGATCGTGATCCGGGGCTGGAGGGTGAGGGAGGCTGGGCTGCTCCTCAGGACAGCTCCCTGGAGAAGTGCTTTTCCTTCCTTCCTCTGCTGCAGCACTTCTGCCCGATGCTTCCTATTTTGTGCTGGATGAATCATGGAAACCACATTCCTTAATCGAGTTTTCGGCCGTTTCTCCTGGTTCCGTGGAGGCAGCCAGTGAAAGCCTCCTCTGGAGGGCTGCTCGGTGGATGGGGGGGAACAGTTGGCAAAATCAGGTTGCAAAGATCCTGTTTCAGAAAAATCCAATTAAAAAAATAGTAATCCACCCTTGTTTTCCTTTATTCCCTGCCACAGAAAAATGAGTAATCCATATTTCTCCGGGTTGCTGGTGCAGGGATTTAAAGGAATTCTGCACAGCAGTGGCAAAGACCTTCCTGAGCCCATCAGTGCTGGGGGTTTTGGGGAGCTGAGGTCACTTTGGCTCCTTTGGAGAGTTTCCCAATATTCCAGGTGGATTCAGCATCACTCTCCCTGCTGAGGGGTTTAGACAGGGTTGGGTATGGCTGTGCAAGCATTTAAGTTAAACATAAAGCTACCAAATATCCGAAAAGCTTCAAATTGCAGGGAAAATTTTGCAGGAAACCGTGATGCCTCATCTCTGGAAATGTTCAAGGCCAGGCTGGATGGGGCTCGGAGCAACCTGGGATAGTGGGAGGTGTCCCTGCCCATGGCAGGGGGGTAGAGCAAGAGACAATCCAAGTTAATAAACTTTCAAATAAGCTAATTGAGCAGTCCTATTAACGCTGGAAAGAGCTTCCTTCCTCGAGTTTACTTTGGAAAAACTGTGGCTTTCAGGCTTGTTGGGATTTGCTCTTCTCCCTGTATCCCCTGGGCTGAGCATCTTGAGCCCTGCACTGCCGGGAGCAGCATTTTGGGATGTTTGAGGTTGATGTATCAGCTCCTCAGGACTCCAGTTACCACCCCTGCCTCATCCAGACATGGACTTCCCATTGCAAAGCTGACTTAGAATCCCAATAAAAGGCAATAAAAGAATCCCACTTCTTTTTCCAGCAGGGCCTCAGCGCCATCCTTCATTAGCAGCAGACGCTCCGTAATTTCCCTGACAAGGACAGGCACATGGAACATCCATATGCAGCATTGCATCCCAATGTGCTCAGTCTCCTCCACTGGGCTTTTTTTCCCCTCCCTCCTCCTTTTTCCCTTGCTCTTGAATCACTCTGTGCCACTACACGGGGGCTTTGACGTCAGGACTTTGCCATGAACGTGTGCCCTGGCACGCCGGGATAAGAGGGAGGTCTCCTGAACTGGGTCGTGCTCATGGAATCACGGAGTTGGGAACAAGGCTCCTTTTGTCCGTGTTTGTTTGGTGGTTGGTTTTTTATTTTTATTAAGTCAAACTATTTTTCATGCGAGAAGTATTCTTCTCGGACTGAAATTCCAGCACAGGTCCGCCCTGTTTTGGGCACCTCCGTGGATGGGTGTGGATCTTCTCCTGAACATTTGTTTTCCTGAAAATAAAGTAGGATGAAATTTTTGCGTGAGCAGATAGTAATAGGACAAGGGGGAATGGTTTTAATCGAAAACAGAGGAGATTTTTAGTCCCAGCTCATTCCTGTTGTGAAGTCAAGGCGGAATGAGGCTGCAGGTGACTTGGTCCTTGTGCTTTGGACTTTGCTG
>VYZQ01056929.1:9836-20611 GCA_013400655.1 Mystacornis crossleyi
GGAGTCTGTGTAAACCTGGCTTCTGTGAGCTGTGCTCTCCCCCACCCCAAACTCAGCCAGGGATGGTTCTCAGCGCAGCTTTTAACTTTGGCCTTTTGTGGATACATATCTTTCCCTCAGCCTGAGATGATTGGTTTCCCTTTATCTAATCAGCAGTTTGACTTTCAGTCCAAAGTCTCAGTCTTCAGGGAGGCTTCTTTGGTTGTAGCTTCTTTATAGTGGGCAAAACTTTATATCCATGTTTGAGGCATGAACTATTTTCAGTCTGACAAACCTTCAGAAACAAGATGGTGTAACTCCTCTCCCATTTCTTGGGATGCTGTTGGTTTGAGTCTAGTGCTGTGTTCAAATTGACATGGCTGCAGCAGATAATGTGAAGTAACGCTGCCTGTTATGTCAGTGTGTCCTGAGGTAGTGTCTGCCTTAGATGTAAACAAGATGTGCTACTGCTTCTGGGCTAGGTCTGTTTTTGTGTCCGTTCTTGGGAAACATTCTTGTACTGTGGTTGAGAAATGTGCATGCAGTTTGCCTGTGGTTCTCCTTTTCCTGAGAATGTTTCATGAGGTAAAACTGTGCATGATAATACTGGGTTTGATGGCCTGTGTGGGCCACACTGCTCGTATCACAATCTGCTCAGCCTGCAGTTGAGAACACCCACACCTCACCTTTACTTCCAGGCCTGTCTCTGAGGCCATGGAGAATTTGAGTCATCTCAGGCCTTGTGTCTCACTGGTCAGTGGCTGGATGAGTGCCATGCATTGAGGGTGCACGTTCATTCCTCTTCTGGTCAATATTAAGAGATGCACCAGGCTGTTGACAACTCTACTGTTAGGTCTTCCTTTCTTATTGCTTTGATAATAAACCATATCCTTTGATAATAAACCATATCCTCTGGTTTATTGAGTTTCACTTGACTGTCACATGCTAGCTGAAGACTTATTTCTTATCATGTCTCATAGCTATCATATCTTTGAAGAGTTTTTTGCAGTTTTGCCATGCATCAATAAACCCAATTCCCAATGGAACTTGGACCTATTATTTTCTATGCTTGTGTAAAATCAGTTTTTCAGTCCATGGCAATATACTGTCTATTGCATATATTCAGGAAGGTGGCAATCTTGAAATGAGTTCTGTTGTCCTTAGAATAGCTGGAAAGAAAAATGAACTGAGCAAGATGCATATAATTAAAACCCTAGCAATCTTAAAACAAGCATAATTTTAACAAAAAGGTGGTTTGAATAATTTTATGCAGCGCATTTACATTAGCATATGTCTAATGCACCTGGAAAAAATAAAGAGTATTCCAGCATTGTACCAGAAAGATAAGTGTGAATTTTGGGTTCTTTTTTGTGTTTAGCTCTTTCCCTAATGCTTTTAGTGTATCATGCTTTTAGTGTATCAAATTATTCTGTAATATTTGAAAAGCTGAAGAACACTCTACCTGAATAAGGTGTAAACCACTAGTAGTATAGATCTGCTTTATATATGAGGAAAGAAGAGAGATGCAACTTTTCATAAGGTTAGTAAAATGAAAAGATGGCCTTACAGCAATTTAGAATTTCATAAGGTGCCAGTGAAGTTTTAAGTTCTGACAAGCTGATTACGGTTAGTGAGTGAGAGCAGCCCCTGGAGGGTACTTTGGAAAAAGGAATTACAAGATTTTTCAGTCACAAAATTAAAAGCAATTTCCCTGAAAGATGCTGAGATTTAATTTCAAATTTGAACCTTTGAGATATGTACTAATGACCCCTGTTCCCCATACGTTGAGACAGGGTAATAAACAGGATTGTAAATTACATGCCAAATGATTATGGATGAAATCACAGCGAACAGAAGGCTCATGTCAGTTATGGCCTGGGACTTATGTACAACTCTGATACCCAGCTTAGGTCCTCATCTGCTGTCATGCATGTGTCTCTGCTGTTCTGGGGACATTGTGGTGAGTGGTGTGAGCCAGCTGGCTGCTCAATTTTATTTTCTCTGAGGAAAAGGAATAGATTGTAGGCTAACATAAGCAAGAATATTTATACACATAGTGATCTAATGGCCCCAAGACATAAGGAAAAGCTGAGAAATAGTGCTGTGTTTCCCTAAGATTTCTGTTAAAGGGTTTAGTGATAAAAATGAGAAAACTGATCACGAATCTCAAATTAGTTTCAAAAAGACATGAGAAATTCAAGCCCCATATCCTTTAGAAAAATAGGTTTAACATAGAGCTTGTTTTTAATTGAGCTGATGTTCAACAAAAGTATTTAAATATTAAAGAAACCTCTCTATTTATGTTATCTGAATCAGTGGCCCGTATGGAATTTAAATTAGTTAATTTCACCGATTTTAATAACAAAAAATTGACTGCATTTCTGAGTGTTTCAGGAATATGTAGCTTCTTCATAATGATATAGAGATTTGTGCTAGGGTATCTCAACAATGATGAGAGCAATGAAGGGTGTAATTCTCCAGATAATGAAAAAGCTCTCCATCTTTGATTAACTGAGGAAGTCCAAAAGATCCAAAATCGTTTCTTCAGAATGAAGAACAACTAGCTTGAGAAATGTTTTGTATACCTGGTTCAGGGTTAACACTATATGCTAAAAATAAACAAATCCCACTGGATCATACTGGTTAGAGCTTTCACTCAACTGAAGTGTCTCACTGGTGGATTGAGTGGTGGATTTTTTGTTTGATCCTTTGGAACTGGTCCTATACTTCTAAGGAATTCTTTGGCAGATATAGGGTCATTTATAAAGTCATGGTTGCAGTTATTCTTCTGCATTAGGTCCTGTTTGCAATTATTTATGCATATTTAAGGAAATCCATAAAGGATATGAGGGGACCCTGTGGAATATAATGTTCACACGACACTGAAAGAGATAGCATTAGATAACTTGGTACTAATTCAGCATTAAAGGGCTTTGGTGACAGACTTCAACTCTTACAAATACATTGGGCATTTCAACACAACCCAGAGAGTTCAGCAGGTCTCATTCCACATATAGTAAGTGTATGGTTAACATTGTTTTAGTTTGTCCTTTCTGGCAAAGATATATATCTTTTTATATTATTAAAAACTATTTAGATGTCAGACATATGAATTATACCGCTGACTGTCTTGTACAGCAACTAAATCCCAGCTTTGGCCACATACAAGAAATTTTAGGTCCTGCTTATTTCCTGTATTTCTTCCATTCATGCATAGTCTTGTAGGGAATGCCTATATAGATTTGTGAATACCTTATCCTTCTGTCTTGTTTGATCCTCTTCTGAGTATCTCTCAATTTCCTGGTTTTAGGCTATGATCTTGACAGTTTTCTTTTGTCCTGGAATTTCATCAGTTGTGGGATAACTCTAGTGGTGTTTACCTCTGTGTGAAAAGCTTTGTATTCTTCTGTTGAAAAATGACTTGTGAGAGCAAGGCACTATTATTTACAAATTTAACTCCTGGCAGCATTGAGTGGTAACACCAGAATGCTAAAAGAGCTATAAATCTATTGTCCATTCCAATACATTTTCAGAAGGTAAAACAAGCAAGGAAAAGCAGCAAACTGTGAAGACAGGGAAACTACTGGCATAGCATGGCAGGCTGGGATGGCAAATACAATTCTCTTTCTTGCTTAAAACAAGAGGGCATCTTGTGTCTGAGCAAGTTGATGTAAAGTAGGCCTAGGGGAGTCGAGTAGGGAAACAGCAGGCACAGACAGCAATAAGACACTCTTTGGAGCAACAACAAAACAGATGGTTCAATGGCCCCCTGTCCACTCCAGAGAATATACAATTACTTACAGGACAAAGCCCATCTGGTCCTATTATAATCTGAGAATTCATCATGGCTAAAACTGCAGTAGGCTTTTTGCCAGCTGTTTAAATTGATCAGTCCCCTCTATAAACCTATCTAAAAGAACTCAATCCTCTCCACCCTCTACTTGGTCTAATAGTTTCACCTCTTGCCTTGTGATCAGAAAAACAGAACAAACCTGTGCCACCTGTTAGCTTTGGGAATGATGGCATGTGCCTATTGGATACTGCTGCAAATGAAGTGAGCAGTCATAAAGTTTTAGAGGCCACCCTGTAAACTTGTTCGAAATTTTGGCACTGTGACTGATGGTCCGAGGCCAGACAGATAAAGGAGATAGCATGTAAAGTTGTATAAAAGTATATCTCATCATGAAAGGACAGTATTTCCAAGACGCTAAGCCAAGGACTTGTACTGCACTCAAACGGAGCAGGTGATTGTGCTATAAATGGGATCTTGTTGAGGCAGAAGGAGAAAACAATATAGCCATACTGGGACTGACTGCAGATTTGGGAAGTGTGGAACAGCTCTGGCATTTTTTAATATTCAGGGTCCATGAAGTCATGGTTTTCTACCTTTTGCAGTCACATGTGAACAACAAGATGCACACAGAAGTCTCTCAGCTCAGGGCAGGAGCCAGTTTGCTGTGTTTGTTAAAGGCTGTGTGAGGCATGTGTTTGTGTTAAACTCAGCCCTGGGTGTTTAGATGGAAAGTCTGAGGGTAGGGTGCAGGGCAAGAATAAAAGATGCTCAAATTCAAGCTGCAATCTCCTGGAAGTATCCTTGGAAACTTGGAAATCCTAAGCACTTATTCCTTAAGTTCTTTCATGCACATTGTGTCACTTTGGAGGAGTCTCTGGGTCAAGTAATAGATACAGTTAATTCCTTACTAAATTTTATTTTCTGTGCACATTATTGCCATTTTCAGCATTGATCTGATTTTATCTTTTTTAAGAGCCCAGCTGGTTTCAGTATGCAGTTGGCTTCCAGAGACCCATTCAGCCTTTTTAGTCATTTACTTTAACTATCAAACAGGCATGATTGCTACCTGCAGGTGACAAAGGGAAAGGAGAGGAGTGGAATGAAGAGATATATATGAATATAAAACTCGTCTGTTCGCATATGAAACCAATACTGCTCTAATGATAACACAAAAGCCTTCTTCCTCAGTCAGCCATCCAGTCTTGTGAAATGAATGCATCTGCTAAACATCTTTCTAATTCAATCTCTATCATTTTCATACCTGCACTGCAGCTAAGATTTTAGTAACCAGCTGCCAAAGAAAAATGTAGAGGCGTTGCAATATGTTTTCGGAATCTGGAATAGGTTTCAGGCTGTCACTGGCTCAATTTCAGGCTTTTTGACAGGCTATAATCTGTCCTTCTTGGAACAACTGACAATTTTGCAGAAAGAAGCTGTGCAAATAGCCTGAAAAATGGACAGCTATTATTTTTGAAATATTATTAAGGATAAGAAAACAAAAACTAAAAAGTGCAGGTGTTCTTATTTTGAGTGCTGTTTTTCAGATTAGTGAATATAATTTTTGTAATTCTACCTGGTGGTACAATTCTAAATAACAACTGTAAAACTGTGACTAGTTTAGCATTTGCTAAGAGAGGAATATATGTCATTTATCTTATGGGAATATACAGTGAGCTGGTATGCCAGATGACACAAAGAAAGGAAAAATAATTCATGTCTGGGCATAGATCAGTGATAGGGGATATAACAGCATACAGTCACCCCATGACATTATATTAACTGTCACAGTGCACTCCTAACATCTAGGTGCTTTGACAATAATAAAAGGTGCTACTGTATGGGAATTTGACACTGCTTCCAGAAAGTCCTCATCTCGGTACTTTTTGCATTTTTCATCACTGTGACCTGAAAAATGACCTGAAAACATCTCACTGATTCTACATAGTTTTTTTCTTTTAAAACATATAGCATAGGAATTTTCTTTCACAAAGTTATAATTTTATCTTGTAGCAGAATTGTTGCCTGGGTTACCTGGTTCTAGGGTGGTTCTTGCAACTCTGTGTGCGTGTATCAGTGCGTCTGTCACTGATGGGCTTTGTTGCCACAACAGCCCCGTGCCCAGCCTTGCTTACACAGAAGTCATCAGGTGTCACTGAAGTACAGATGTCCCCTCAGCTTTCCTCTGCTTCAGCACTTCAAGTGTACACTTTTTTTAGTATGTCTTAAGAGACTTAATAATTCCCTCTGCAGCGATTGTGTATGGGAATATACACCATCCTATGTCCCCAAGCAAGGCACAGTAGTGGGAGCAACGCATAAGGATGTACCCAGAGATGAATTTTATCCAATTAAGACCCAGGTGTAACTGAGAGATTCAATGATGCATGAGGTTTTCATGGGCTGCTAGCATACAATTGAATTTTATCTGAGTTGACTACTGTGCAAACATCCCCAAACCCAAACCTAATGACCGTGGAAGGTATTAACCTCTGTCAGTACTGTGCATGACACCTTGGCATCCTCTGTGTTTACAGTTTGTAGTGAGCGCTTCATTAAGATTTCTGTGTGTGCTTGCCATTACTGCAACACCGCAGGGACAGATTCAAATAATATGAAATGTTTATAAATCACATTCCGGAATTTACACAGTGAGAACAAAATTGCTACTTTCAGGTGGGAGAAAATAAGATTTTAAAGCAATTATAGAAAGTTTAACATACCTGGTCTTTTGTTGCTTCAATTCAATACCAGGTGTTTCTGCATGTAATGATGATGGGAAAGCAGTTGCTATCTACTACTGAGCAACTGGAAAATTGTTTCTTTTTCCTTTCATAATCATTTCCTCTGAAGTAACATCACTTATTTGGCTTATTTTTACTCCATAATATTAAAAATCAGATATATATATATAAACACACACATATATATATATAATTTGATTAATTTGAGGAAGGTCTTATGGTACATATGTTATTCTTAGAGCATGTGTTATTCTTGGCAGAATTTTAAAGAGCTGACATAACCACCTATTTTCACCTTTTCAAGCTTAAAGTCACAAAAGTATTTTTTCGCACCTTCATGTCACTTAAGGCTCTGTAAATTTTTATAACTATCATTTTATATGAACATACAGATAAGGCAATACAAAAATGGAAATATGCTGTCTTTCAAATTTCATTTAAGCTCCATGTCATTGTTATTTAGCTAATTACACAGTGCATAATACCGTGCATCAGATGAGATGTAAGAACTGATTTTCTGCTGGAAGCATTCAGTATTGGTTGTGCTGGTTGAATGGGTGAGAGAAGCTTTGAAGTTGCACTGAAGTTGATGTTGCACCTTGTTAATGAAGTAGGGATTTAGCGTACTTAGATAAAGCCATTTTCCTAGACCACGGTCACCCTGTCTGAAAGGTAAAAAGAAACTGTTTGAATGACCTCCTTCTGTTTTGGAATAATAGAAGGTATTACCTGCACAAACTCCCTGCTTTGTTCACAGCCTTTGGCCATCACGATACAAAGGCGCTGCTGTCACAGTTATTGAAAGGTTTTTAGGCACCTGTCTTCTGAAAATTTCAGATTGCTCTGAATGGTTAGGATTGCTTAGATGACTAGGATATCACATTTCTGAAGTGCTCAAGTGGCATGGCATTTTGACAAGTCCCAGTTTTCCTATAATTTCTTTGAAAGCTTGCTGCTGCTACGGATTTGAAGTGGCTCAAGTGCCATCTCTGGAAAAAAAACCAACAAAACCAGACAAACTTTTGGATACTTAAGACCCTTTGTCTGTCTTCAAGTTTGAGAGAAAATATGGATCTGTGTGTGACAAGCATATCAAGATATGCACACATATTGAGAAAGTGGTCTAGCTGTATTTCCAAGGGGTAAATCCTGCTCCAGAGATAGAGCAGAAGGAGCATACATCATTTTTATGTAGCTATTATGTGCATAACAATGCTAAACCAGTGTTCTGTTTTGAGAAGTGTGACCTTATGTATCTTCTAGAACCTGAATAATGGGCTCCATAGAGATAGTGTTTCCAAGACACAAAGCTTTTGAAGGTTTGTTGCCTTTCCTTGACTTCAACAGTTCCATAGCAACTGGGAAAGGTGCTCCTATTGTATGAAGCATGCAAGGGATTAATTTCAAATACAGGTTATGTTTAGTGTACAGACTTGAGTCAGAAATATGCTTTTATAATGTCACAGAAATGCTAAAAGTTGTGGGACTTGGTTCACTCAGTTTTGAGATGAGGAATGGGATTAGCCTTGGCTATAACTGCTGTCATATACTGAAGATGCTTCTGACTGCATGTATTCCAGGTACATTTTCAGTTCTGGTGAGACTGGTGTTACCTGTTCCTAGATCTGCACACTAAGAAAGAGATGTTATTCAAGTTCAAGTGTTTAATCTGATGTTCAGGCTGATGCTAATATATCTAACATTAATAGTTACGAAATGAATGCAGTAAAGAAGCGGGCAATATAAGCCCAAGACCTTCTGATATAATAAATATTCTAATGAAGATAAATATTCTATTAGAGTTGATCAGTTAGTCTGAAGACACCCCATGGCTTGTAAGTGTCTGGCTTTTGCATTATTAATTATTTAGCTGAAAAGAGATCAAAAGGTTCAGGAGGCTGAGAATGGTTATTTTTGTCACCCTTGTTCATCTCTCCATTGTTAATTGTGTTGTAGGGAAAAGTAGACCTGTAATAGGATTTAAAGGCAACATAAATTTGTGTCAGAATTTACCGTGGTCCTTGGAGAGAAACAAAACCAATATTTTTGGTGTTCCTCTGAGTGACATAAATGAAATCAGGCACTAAGCACAAGTGTTGCATGCAAAAATGTGCTCTAAGACACTGAGAAATAGATAAGCACATTGTTTACATCTGGGCTGTGTCTTAGGAAGGCCTTAATCAAATCATCTCAGATTTAAATTGCACAGTCATCCTCTGTCACTGGTAGCATCAGAATTTTCTGGCCTTTCTAACTCAACACATGGTGTGGCAGACAGTTGCTCCAGCACAGTCTGTCACTTCGGTGCTCTTCTGTGTAATGCACACAGGATTGCAATCAGTTGCTAAACATTCTTCACTCCACCTTCTTTATTGCTTTCTGCCTCTGATTGGTGGGATCACACGGCAGATCACAGTAGTTAATTCTTCCAGATGTCTATCACAGCACCAACACATGGGCCACTTGTGTTAGAGGTTGCTACAAAACAGAAAGCTGTCCCTCAGGAGCTTGTCAGAGGTTGTTCATTTCACAGAGGCTATAAAAGTTAATACATCCTTGATAGCACTTCATATGAGATGACAAGACGTGAAGAAAAACCCTGCATCACCTTTACACAACCTTCAACAAATGAGGTCTGTCTTGTTTTCACAGTAGCAACTACTGAAGGCACGTCTGACACCTGGTGCATGTGGCTGCAATTTGATTTGATACTCTTCCTGTCCCTTGCTTAGCTGGTTGATCACAAACTGTTTTTGTAAATGTCCACTGCAATTTGCTTTCAACCAGAATGGTGTTTATTACATGATTGTGCCTACATTTTTCCTAATTCTGACATGTTTTTTGTAGATCAACCACAAATGAAGAGGGGTTCAATAGGCAAGAAGATTGGAGGGAAACTGTTCCCAGGTGTTTGCACAGCAACTCCGTGATACATAATGACACTTGCTTGTGGCTCCCAGGGTGGGAAGGCATGGCCAGGGAACCACTTGCCTGTCAGATGCTGCCACAGCATTTGAAGGTTTCCCCAAGAGAATGATATGGCAGAGTTCAAGAAGAGAGTGTAAGGCGTTAAACTGAGCCAACTGTGGCCCAAAACGGCAAACCGGCTTCATGGCAACAAACTGTGGCCATGACAAAGCAGTTACACTGAGGCCGTAGAATCCCAGGAGAGCCCTCGCGTGCTGGACTCTGTACTGGAACTCCAAGCTGTACTATCTCTGTTACCATCTCTTGGCCTTCACTTTTCCTTGCTATTTTGCACTCCACAGAAAGGGCATGGTTTTAATTTGATGTAAAACCACATATATGATAGTTGGTAGGTAACAGCCTTAATGACTTAATGTGGCATCACACAGTGGTTTTCAAGACCTTTTCAGGAAGGGCAGAAGTTTCCTCTTAAATGACTGAATTTTCAAACAAAAGGTATAATATTCTGGATGGTAACTTTATGTAGCTAATGCATTAAGTGCAGCTCTTGCACTTTTAGCCATCTCACTGAGTGCTTTATGTAAATTTCAGCCCAGTAAGTCCCCACAGGTCATTTGTCCTGAATGTATCTGGTGGACTTTGAACAGTGAATAATTGAATATTTTTCTTTAATGTTTAACTTAGTCTCAGAAGATGTGTCTGAGAATGCATAGGCTATAACATTATGATTTATAATTTATTAATAAATAAAATATTAATCCATTACTGTCTGTGCTATTATTAACATTTGCAAGGAACAAAGTCTCTTAGTATCTCTCAAAAGCTGCTAAGAACATTATTACTGGAACACTCAGTTATGACCTTTTAATTTCATTTTTTTTACTAACTGGCTTGGTTAATTGCAGCATACTCAGTGGGGTGGGTCAAGGCACTATTTCATTGGTATACGATGTTTGCATAGAAATCTTTACTTTAGTGCCTTTAAGTGTTCTGGAGAAATATTTCTAATACAGTTCCTAAAAAGCAATATTCTTACCTTTCTTTCCTTTCCATCCATCTCTTTCTTTCCTCTTCCCCCTGTTTATGTGGGTGTGTATGTACATTTTAGGTGAACCATTAACCTGGCCATGTGTTTGGAAAGTTTTTAAAAATCACTTTCCCATTGGTTTAAGGAGCAATAGCAAAATTTGAAAGCACATCCTGACAGTGGATGGTGCAGTGGGAGAGGGGATGCAGAAATATGGATTTGAAACACATCAGTACATGTCAAAACATGTATTAGTAAATTCTGAAGCTATAACCAGAGGCATTTTTTCCTGCAGGACAGACTAAAT
>VYZQ01056934.1:0-26608 GCA_013400655.1 Mystacornis crossleyi
AAAAACCCCAACAACAACCACAAAAACCAACCAAAATCCCAAGCAAACCAAAACTCTTCTTAGGTTGTCACTTAAAATCAAGGAAAACTTCAGCTTTCAGCTACAGTCTAAGGCCATATGAAATAAAAATTCAAGGCAAAATTCAGTTTTCAAATCCTATGTAAACTGAGAATAAGTAAGAGGAGTGCTGTAAACAGGGTCTACCTACATCTTCATGTGATACAAATTTGGGTGCATGGCTGCGTCAAGGACAAGTGATAATTGCTTCAGGTAAGTTAAATCTGCTGCTAGCAAGAAAAGAGGTGATTGAGTTACCAATACTAATAGCTTCCAGTAAATGGGTTAATTTCAATAATTTGAAAGCTAGGTTATCTATCTGGATTTTCAGTATTTGCTCCCTAGCCAGTGAAGCTTTGCACAATGCAGTCTAAGTCCTAAACTTTGTGCAAGCCAAGAATTTTCTCCAACAACCACCCTTTCCCCAGATATTTTGCTCCTTCAGTCAACTGAGTGTTAGCGAAAATAATAGGGAAAGAAACAAAGTAGGAGGAAGAGACTGAGTTGATGACCAGGTCTTAATGCACCAAACAGTTCTGTGTGGAAATACAAAGGTTGTATGTGCAAAAAAATTTAATAACCAAGTCAGTCTATTTATAGTCTTTCCATCAGAGGTTGGTTGCAAAAATTAAACATAAATTAATGTTTACAAGTTTAATTATACGTTTAAGAAGAACAAGAAATTATAGCAATATGCCTGTGTGTACTGTATCATCTTGTGTACCCCCAAAAAATTATGAAAAATGACTGAAGCATTATTTCTGCTGACGAATTTCTCCCCTCTGTATTCAATATGGTGTGATACCCTCTTTTCTTTCATCTTGGTTTGAAATTCAACAATAAGATTCAATCTCAACACGGGGAATGGAGAAGGAGATGGATGATCTGTATTGTTGTAGCAGATATTTCAAAGCAAACAGGCAAACTGTAGCTTCTTCTTTCTAAGTTTTTGGTTCCTTATTTAGCATTTATACTGTCCCTGGGAACAAGGTGTGAAGTTGGGAATAAATACCAGTATCAGTGACACATCTTGTGAATTTTGCAGAGGAGCCTCCCTGTCTCTCTATAGGAGTGGTGAAGAGACCTTACGAGCATGAAGATTGTGAAAGCCTCCTTATACGTGAGTATGTTGTGAGGCTGAACACAACACCTTAAAACCTGCTTTCTAAAGCTCCCGTCTGTGTCTTGAAAGCTTTGGACAATAATGCAACCTTCAGCATTGCGTGGCAGCGGTATTATTGTACTTCACAGCTCCCAGGGAAGGCTACAGGATGGCCTCATACCAACCTATGGGTGAGGAGAAGTGCTGTGTTTGAATCCATGTTGCAGCCTCTGGAGGCTGCAGGACTCACTCTGTACTGAGGTCTAGCGCCACTGTACACCTTCATCTGCATTTCTCAGATGTTCCAAGGCAGAGGGAGGCTGAAGACTTTTCAGAATGCATTCCAAATATTTCTGTGAGTGCTGCAGAAAGGTCAGAGGTTTACTGGGACTGTTGAAGTTCCTGGAGGTGATGCTGCCATGAGGATGTTGAGAGACAGCTGCCTGCTGGAGATCCTGAAGTGGTCAGGAAGACGGGACTGTACCTTTTTAAGTCTTGCCGGTTTTGCTCTCTATTTGTCAGCTTCTGTCTCCAATTTTTTCTCACATCCCCTTTTCCCACGTGGTGTGGTTGTAACATCACTGGCTGTACCCATGGAAACTGCTCTTTCCCTGGAAGGGGATAGAAAGTGTTTGCCTTCTGAGTCGGCTTTCATGGGCTAAGACCAAACCAGCTCTAGCTCACATGTTTATAGGCTGTTAATTTGCCAAGGTGGGGAAATTTAGAAGTGCAACCCAATGTAACCAGGGGCTCTCTTAGGGAGTCACTGAAGTTCAGGGAGGATGGAGGTTCACACCACAGGTCTGATCTTGCCCAGCCTCCTGTGGGCTGTGGTTCTTCTCAACAGTCATCCAATGAAGCCTGTGCCCAAACACAGACAGAAGGAGAAACAGCATTCACCACCAAACACTCACAGACTGGAATCTTATGCTGTCTAAGATCCCTGTATTTTCAAAGAAAGCTTAAATAGACACACAATTAATTTTAAAAAAAGGGGGGGGGGGGNGAGGGGGGGGGGGCGGGGAGATCACCTTGAATTTCAGCCTGCTCATAGCAGATAGAATCAAAATGTCTCAGGTAATTAGCTTTGCCCGAGATGATGATCACTCATTTTAGGAGTGTATAAAATCTATGAGTTGTAATGTGAGGCAACCTGCAACTCTCCATGCATCCTTCTATAATTCCCGCTGTACTCCTGTATCTCTCTCTAAATCGTACCTCCTCTCCTGGGGAAAGGCTCACCAGAGCTTATCAGATTCAATTACTGCTGTTTCATATCAATGTTCTCATGTGAAACCAGAATACAAATAAGGCAAGACTACCTCCATACCCCCAAACAATTACAAATGCCGATGATTCACCAGTTATTCATGCCAAACCAATATTTTTCAGTATTTTATAGTTCACAAGTGAAACATTTCAACATGTTCAGACTGAAATCACTGGCATGCCAGGAGGCATTTCATGGAGAAGGGCACTCTGCATGGGGATGCATGGCATATCCAGCAGCTGTCATGCAATCACATTTGTCTTAAGGACACTTGTTACTTCTGCAGTAGGTTTGGAGGTGAAGGGATAGTAAAAGTTATATTTACTTTCAAGAAAACTTAGATGATAAAGCTAATCTAATTTTTTACTTTGCTGCCACTGTAAGACAGACACACTTTGCCCTCCTACTTCCCCAGTATTTTTAAATACACATACAGTGAAAAGTTATGTGGTGGTGTTAAAACATATATATATATATTTTTTTTTTTTCCTTCTGGTGTGTAGAAAGAATTTAATTCACTATGCATGGATAACCCATTTGTTTATACTCAGGTTAAGAACAAAGCCAGCTAATAAGCTTTGCTGTCACCTTAAATAAATGGTTTCACAAGATAATAACTCCATGCAGCTACGCCCAAGGGTCATCAGCATTTTTAAAGACTCTTTATGTTTCAGAAAATAAAGTCACACTGTAACAGCCAGCAACACCGTGGGAGAGCTATTAAAAACTGATATTTATTTGGATATCAAGGTTACGAGTTACTGGAGACCTGTGGCCACAGAGGCTTTCAGGAGATCCCCCACCCCAAGAAGGGTGTACGCTACCAAGCCTTTCCTCAGCTTGGAGGAAGGCGAGCCTGGAAATTGAGCCTTATCACAAGCGTATGTCCCAGCTCTGCCACCATGTGAAACACCTTGAACTTGATTGCAGATAATAGTCATAACCTGTTCAAGCTGACTTGAAATCCTGCTGAAAGAGCAACTCTGGCTCCCTTGTCTTGTTTCTCTGTGCCTGTTTGTTGCCTAGTGTTTGTATCAGCACTGGCAGATCCGAAAGTTATTCTGAAGTGAAAAGGGGTAAGTCTTTTTGTTAGATTTCCACTTGCCGAGGCCACATGATCAGTAGTCCCAAGTCAAGGGAGGAGTTGGAAACCTGCAGTCAGAGGAGCAGGAGAGGGAGGTGACTTCCGACCCTTTTAGCAACCCTTTCAGTTAGATCAGTGTAAGCCAGTTTGTGAAACCTCAAGTGATCACCTGTTTTACAGAGAGGAACAGGGAAAGTGTATGTGTGTGTGGGGGGATAACCTAGGATGTGTATAAGTACATGAATTAGCAATACCTTTCCTTTAATTTTGTATGCTAATGAGATCATTTTGTGTTTTACTTTCGTGATGATGTTTCTCTGGCCTTAAGAATGTTTTTGTATGCTTAGCAAAGCACAAATCTCCAGGGACCGGTGAGACTGGGGCATGAAACTCTCTTAACACAAAATGTGGCAATCCAGCAATTGCAAGGTTCCTCTGCCAAGCAACATGGCTGAGTTTTCTGGGGAGTCAGTAACACAGGGTGTTAGTTTGGGAAAGATACCTCCCACTAGTGAGTGCCCGTACAGGATGGTGAGGAGGTCACATGAGTCACAAGGTTCTCTGAAACTCTTACATCCATACCTGGGGAGTAAGGGAAGAAAGGGGATCAAAACTACTGATAAATGGGGTTGGGGGAGCGCAGTGTTCTTTATTTGTATCACTACAAGATTTATTTGTATCTTTATTTGTATCATTATCAAGATAAAGAGATGTGTTATACGTGGTGGGATATAATTTTAAAAAGGAGGAACTGCAAAGATGAATTTTGGGAATAACTTCTTCACTGTGCAACTTGTCCTTCTGGAGGGCAGGTTGAGTAACTAGAGGTGCTTGGTCTGCAGAGCTGCTCCTGCTCACTGTGCTGCAGTGCACAATTGGAATTAGAAACTATTATAACTGTTATGACAGAAATTGCAGTGTGATGCATCGAGTCCTTTTGAACTCTGGATGCTGCATTTGCCTATTAATATCTGAGAACAATTACCTCATCTCTCCTAAGGGAAGTGGTTGAGGCCCCATCACTGAGCACCAGTACGGCCTGATTTTCAGAGGCAGTGAGCAATCACCTATCCCATGAAAAACCAAGCTGGAAAAAAAACTGCAGATAACAATCTGGTACCAGCAGAGGGATAGAATAGCTGTGACCTGTTACGTTTTTTCCATTTCAAACTTTTGGGATACGGCTATTTGTGTTCACCTGATATGCTAGTAAACATATATATATTTTTTTTTTTTAATAGTCTGTAATCAACCCACACAGCTCAGTTCCCCTGCCAGTTCCCACACCTTCTTTCCTCAGCCTATTGAAAATGCTTGGTTGAAAAAAAAACCCTAAGAAACCACAAGTGGAGTGGATCGTCACACCCCTGCCAAAGCTTGGTTGCAGACAATTATTTTCTTTTGGCTAGATTATTCCCAGGGCTTACACACCTGCCCAAAGGAGTGAAGCAGAAAAATACATCTCCTACCTAATGCTGGGCAGCATTTGGTTCTGGGTGCGGTGCCCGGGCCAGACGTCTGTTTTGCACACTTTAGGATGGGCACAGAGGTGATGTGGAGATATAGCAGTGCTTCTCTGTTTCAGGTGGTGGACAAGGGGAGATGGGAACTGCCCTGTCCCAAACAGATGTTGCTACTTCCAGGAAAAGTTAGGAAAGAAAATAAGACTCTGAGTAAGTTTATGGATTTATTTGAAGCAACGTGGCTACAAGTATCCTTTTATATCCTACTTAAGGAGCTTGAGGTACTAAAAGGTCTATGGTCCAAATGTTTGGGTAGCAGAAGGTGGATCTCTACAGCTGGGTAGGCTGAGATACTGCAGTAACAGTGCCCATCCTCCTTGCCATGTCCAGGTGAAAAAGCAGGTTCATGCACTGCAGTGGAAAGGAATAGCATTGAAAGAGTTCAAGTTTTACTATCTTAAGATGTTCTTGAGTAGGTTGTTTTTTCTCTATCAATTGCAATAAAGCAGAAATCCTAACTACGACTGGATCATTACCTGCATGTGAAAATGTACCAATGCCCCATGTGTCATGCATGGGTTCATACATGAGTGAGTTCCCAGAGAAATTCTCCTATATATGGAGTCCAAACTCGCCAATCACTCCAGCATGTGTCCTCTCATTTTCTCGCTGGCAATGTCTGATTTTTTTTCCTCCAGCTATTGTTTTGAGATAATGGAGTTGGAGGCGTAATTCTTCTTTCCTTTAGTGTAATTGTAAATGTGTTTCTCCTCAATTTTGCTTTTGATAAACAGGGTAGTGTGATTATATCTCTGTGGAGTGCTGTGTGCTTACTTGTTAGGGGACTTCATCATGTGCACAGGAATATAAAAAGTGATGTTTTGGTTTTGGTCACTTGGAGGAATCTTATAGTGGATGGTGTCAACCATTTCAAATAGAGACTGCAGTTTGTCGCTGTGCCATGTTGCATTCAGACATAAATCTTAGTGCTTCAGGTGATTGCAGCTGAAGCTCAAAGCTGGCTTATGACAAATGTGTATGTGGGAGAAGTAGCTGCAACACCTCTTCACACTGAATTATTTCTGGAGTGTGATATGTTTGAAGAGACCATTTCTGCAATGCCTTTTCCTTTATTATACAGCTATATTTTCTGTGCTAATATGGGGAAAGCAATAGTTTGCCACAGGGACCCAGTATAATCCACAGATGAGACATCTCAAGTAATGGTCTCTGGAGTTTTTTGCTCATAAAACTTTACTTTGGGCCTGTCAGTTTTATTTCACCACTTAGAAACTGTAGCCTACGTACTGAGCATGGTATAAAAATGGAAAATTGCTGCTAGGAGGTTATCCTTGATGCATGTCTCAGGGGAAAAACAGGAAAGAAATACTAGGTTCTTAATGTTGGGTTTGTTTTATGCTTATTTTTTATCCAGAAGGCATGTTGCAAATAAATAAAAGCAGCCATGATTTATAACGTCTAAAATTTTGACATACTATTCTTTAAAAATATCTTGAACCTTTAAAAAAATATACTACAATGTAAAAAAAGGTATTTTGCAGTTTGGAATAGGTTTCTTTTATTTTTCCTTTTTTTTCTCTGTATATATCTGAATAGTGAGAGCCTTTTGAAAGTTTTCCACTGGAAATTTGGTTGGACTTCTGATCAGCATACCCACACAAATTAAGATCAGAAAAAAGAAGAAATGAGACCTCAGAATGGAATGGTAAAAGAATATGGATTGAATGTTTCCCATCAGCAGGTCTTTTCAAGATCTATTCCAAATGGTATAGGAAGGCATTTGAGGCAATCTTTGAGTTGTTAATAGTGTGTTCAAAAAAGAAAATCAGAGCTATGGTAAACAGAAAAGTTAAATAAAGGAACTGTACTGTAAAAGGGGATGGTGAGGAGAAGAGGACCAAACCAAATGTAGGTCAGAAAGTGTAACTTCAGCTTCTCCAAAATTGCTGCACATACTCTATTTGCAAAACACCTGTAAAACCACAATGGATTTCCAAGCACAATCCCAACCACTTTTTCCACTGTGTTAGTATGACAGGCTGACATTTCTTTGTGAACAGGAGAGAGAACATGTTAGATTTACTGTGCTAGGCTATTGACTGCTTCATAGACACTTTCATAAACAAAGTATGGAAACATGGTCCTAATGAAATTACTCTAAACTGTGCTCAAACTAGTTGCAAAATTGTACTCCAAGAGTGGCTATTAGTGATTCACTAATACTATGTCAAACTAAGTTGAATTAAATGTGACTCCACTGTGATCTTTCATGGGCCAAGTACTATTCAGTATTTTCATTAATGACTTTGCTTATGAAAAAACAGTCAGTTTGCTGAGTTTGTAGGTCATGCCACGTGGCCCTTTGAAAGAAAGGATGAAAATTCAAAACAACGATGATGCACTACAGAAGTGATAAGTAAATAAGTAAACGGCCATTCCAGACAAACAAAAGCAAGAGCAGTGGCTCAATATGTTGCACAAATATAAAAGTTGCACATATATGAGACAGTAAATGACTTATTGGATGGTTGTTTTGTAGAAAGAAGGAATGCAGAGTTGCAGTGGATCACAGGCTGTAAACGAGTTGGCAGTGCCATGCTGTTGTGAAAAAATAGATGAGAACACATAAATAGGTGTGACAGCTGTGAGATAACAACACTGCCCTTCCAGCCTACTCAGCAGAAGGGGGACTAGCTTTAGCTACAGTAACGTGTTCAGCTTTGGACACTCTACTTCTTTTAAGATTAAAAAAACCCAAACCAACCAAACAAAACCTGTTGCGTGGTAGTGCAGCGAGAAGGACTGGAGAGCTAATAAAGATGTTTCATGAGGAAAGTTTAGAAAACTAGGGTTGTTTTACAGAAGGATGGTAGCAGTCTTCAAATATGTGAAAAGTTGTGAGAAAAAAAGATAAATCTTTCCCCATTATTAGTGAGACAAAATGAGAAATAACAAGCCAAAACTATAACAAATAAAATTCGGGTTACATGTGCGCAAGAGATTTGTGATGGTGCGGATAGGAATCCCAACAGCAGACATTTGTAAGAACAAGTTAGACCAACATCTTAGGGAATTACATAAGTGCAGATGATCTTCTTTTGGGTGAGGGATGAACTGGCATCATCTTATGTTGCAGTGGGGTGGCTGCAACCTTTCCCTGGTAGACAGCCTTGGCCCGTGGAAGAATCAAGGAGACGATATTTGATAGATGTTTCCAGATTTTATTCTCCCTGGCCGCACATGGCCGGAGCCCAGCAGGGACTCCGACAGCGACTGCCCCCAGAACAGGTCGGGAACAACCCCCCCGGGGTCCCGTGAACACTCCCTTAAGTACAGGATTCCCGCGGGCTACATTCAAACTGACCAATGGGGGACAGGATTTTGGGGATACATGACCAAGGGAACAGGGACAGAGAAACCCCGTGCCCCACGCATCCACTCATGCTCATCCCCCCCACAGGGGTCACCTCTTCCATCTTAGATCTTTTCGAGCTTGGCTTTTTATGATTCTGCAATATGTCTTCATGAATCATGTAGGCATTGATGAAACAAAAATATCTGCATGGAAAAGACATTTACTCAAAATCTTCTGACCAAGCTACATGCATTAACAGTTCATAAAGTTGGCTTTTGTTAGGATTTCACTGTGGTATTTGGTCACATTTTTCTGTATTTTGCAAGAAATTGTATGCATTTCAGGACAGAAGAGTAGCATGTGGAGAAAACTTTTAAATTCAAATATGCACAAAATTCAAACTGGCTGCAGACGACAAGTGGGAGAACAGCTCACAATGACCTACTCTGAGTCATGTTTGAGCCTCACCTTTCTAACCTGTTAGGTAATTGTTTACTGTGTACTGTTTCCCTGCAGGTGAGTGATAATGAAAGTTCAAATGTTAAAAGAAATTGAGAGGTTGTTGTTCTCATTAGACTGCGACGAGCATTAACCTAGATTGGTCTATAATGCTACACTGGCAGCATCATATGCTGCAGATAACTGCCCTTCTATCTACAAAAAGATACCAAAAAAAAATTCTGTATGCATGTAACATGATTTCATAACCCATCCTGGTGCAGTATCCTAAAATACCTTTCAACCCTGTCTTCAAAATCTTTTTGTCAGAAACAGAAGTACAATAATCCTCACACCATTTATACACACAGAAGAAAGCCAATCTCTAGCTGGTGTTTTTGAGTTGCTTATGTACATACTTGTGTAGACTTGAGCTGAATCAACTTCCTCAATGACATCTGAATAGATCCTGAATGCAAATGCATCTGCCAGCTCCAAGCAACTGCCTTGCACTAGGCTTGTCTTTTCCTTTCATTTAGGCTGTCATGGAGCACTGAACTGCCTCATGAAGCACTTATTAATAGTGAAAGATTATTGCTGAAAATGTTAGAAAATCAGGTTTAGTGGGTTTTGTGTATTTGCTACAAAATAAAATTAAATTCTTAATCTTAAAAAATAAAAGGTAATATAGACATTTCTGGTTTGATAGAAAAGTTCATCCATCAGGTTAATCAGCCTGCCTGGTTGGATTTTGTTTCATGAAAATTAAAACTTTTAGCCAGTCCCATTCTCCTTGTTGACCAGTGGGAGTGACCCAGTGAAAGGTGAATACGTGGAATCTGTTTCAAAAGAAACAGAACAAGTTAAAGGAGTTTGAGCTTTTTTTTTTTTCTTTCACATACGATGCGTGGATCATCTTTTGCAACACTTTTGTTCTCTGGTTTCATTCTCCCGTTTTAGTCTTCAGTTGAGTTCCCACTAAAGAGAAAAGAAGCTGAGAAATCTTACCATCAAACTTCCATATCACTATCAACAAAGCAAAAAGGAAAGGAGATCCAGCCACCCAAAATGTACCTGATAGAAACAAAATGCATTAGTGTCGATCTTCTAAGCTGAGTGGTACTTGCTATATAGGAAGGTGGTGACAAAAGGCTTCCTGCAGCCTACTAAGATCAATTATCCGAGGATCGTCTATAGTGAATGAACAATTTTTGTGTTTGCATGTGGGTTTGGATGTGCAATGCCTGTTTTGGGCGAGTCAGCAGACAAACGTTGCAGGTCAGCAGCACACACTGCACGGCACTGCAGGAAGGGTAAAAATTGTATGCAAAGGAAGAGCAAGCCTATGCTGGCTGTGGTGTCAGATCAGATCAGTTAGTAACAACAACAGATAAGTGCTAATGACTAATTTACTTAGTACTACTAAGTTAATTCTATTACCTAGAACAAGCCTCTCTCTACCTTGGCGCTTGGAGAATTGCAGTGCAAAATCAAAAGAGAGACGATGACCCATGAGTTAACAAGATGGAAACATCTTACTGTGCTTGCCAGACCACAGAAAAATGGATTTGGCGCTTGGTACTGTCCTCCTCGGGTACATGAAATGGTGTTGGACTTGGATATATCAGGAAGCAAGGACTGAGTCTCATGCTGCTATCTTCTAAGGATAACTTGCTCTCTTCCTGATGCCTAATGGGAACTGCGATGTGCCTAATCAGACCAAAGAAAAGATGTAGAGATTAAACTGCACCATTGGTATGCACTGGTGAGATGACTGGAGAAGATCTCTCACACGCAACAGCTTCATTTCCATGCTTAAATGATTTACTTCTTTATTAAGTCCACTTGAATCAGCATTTCATCCCAGGAAATTAAATGTATGTGGAAGAAGGGTTGGCATCTTGACCACAAACTATGCTACAGGTGCGGATTTAAATACACAAGCCTGCAGAGTTAGATATTACTAATGAAGGAAATAGAGCAGAAAAATAATTTGCATATGTTCACTCTTCAGGGAAAAGAAGTTACAGAAATCCTAAAAGGTCAATGAAAATTATTTAAAAGATAAAAGAAAGCAGAGCCATCACAAACATAAAATTTCTCAGAGAACTGCTGTTTCACTTCATGGGTAGACTTGATTTCAGCAATGTAGGAAGGGTGGCAGAATTATCTGCTTATAATTATTATATTCACAGCTTTAAGACTCTCTGAATGTTTCCATCATTCTGGGGAAAAAATCTGTAGTTCGTGAAAACTCTGTCCTCCCGCGCTCAAGAGCAGAAGCAATCATGATATTTTGGCATGAAGTGTTTTATTTCTAGAAACTGCTACGGTAAAATTTTGCTTATGATTTCTCTGTAGATTTCGTTGTCATTTTAAAATCAGCTCCTGCCTCACCAACTCTCAAATGCAGGATACAGGAGGAGAGCTGGAGAGATGGTGCTGGAGATGGCAGTCCTGTTAGGCACCAGCTTTGTGCACCAGGGATGATGGCACTGCATGAGCGCCATCCAGGAAGAAGTTTTAGTCATTCTTAGCATCAGCTGTGGATAGGACTTGACTGCTGCAGATAAAAGATTCCATATTCCAGTTACTCACTGCTCAGTTACCCAACACCCCCAAGGTTTTAAATTTCTAATGAAAACATACTTTGATCTTGATTTTCTGGAAAGAGAGCAATTTGTTAACCATGAATTGATAGGATTGCCTCTTACCATACCAAATAGTTCAGCCTTGCTTTGAGAGCTTTGTAAATTCACTGTAGCAAAGAAACTGGGAACTTCTCCCCCTTTGAGTTTTTTCTAGTATTTGCAGAATGTGGGATGTGATACAACTTTTCTGGATTTCAATTGGATTTGTCAGTAAAATGAAGATGTTAGGAAAAATAAAAATTAAAATGCGTTCCAAGTTGGTTATGGGAGAAATCTTCACAAACAGCTATTTGCATTCATATGAAGTACCTTAGATTAATATTTATTTAATTATTACCTGATAAGAGATTTACTTTGTTGTTGTGAAGTGGAGTTGTAGAGGCACATGGAGAATCTGTCATCGCAACTGATGGAGAAACATTAAACCCTTCCCAGAAGCTGACAAATAGGGGCTTACAGAAATGCCAGGTTGTGCACTTTGATTCTTGAACTTAAAGCAAAAAACATCCCTAAATGAGACTTGTTGGTAACTGAGAACCTCACAACCTTCACCACAGCACCCAACGCATAACTGAGCCTGACCTAGTGAAGAACAACGTATTTTTCTGAGGGCAGATCTGCACATTGGCACAGGGGAGAGCAGGGGCTGTCTGTCCTGGTTTGGACAGGTGTCTGCTAAGGAAGGCAGGAGTCCCCCTCCCACCCCGGAATGGAAAAATATAACCCACTTCCTCCTGAACTATTATAGTTTTGAAAATAAGGGGCTCTCAGGCAAACATATAAGAAATAGGAATAACAGGTCTTTACTTATATATGTATATATATGTACAACAAGGCAAAGCAAAAAAAAAANACCCCCAACACTGTCCCAGGCCACAAAGACAACACCAGGATGAGGACATTCCTGTGGCTTGTTTCTGTTAATCCGATACATTTCTGTTCATTGTATAGAAGAATACAGCCTAAACAAAAACCTGGCAGATGGGTGAAATTTTTGAGGTAGTTGAAGCAGTGGAAGAATTTTATAAATAAACATAGGTGAACAAGCATTTGAGAGGTTTTCCCAAGAAAATACCAGCAAACCACTGCTTTTTAAAGGCTTGGAGGAAAGATTTGGGAAAGCAAGTGCAGGTCACTGGGGAGCTGCCCAGGAATAACACGAATATCTCTGTGGCCTTTCCAGTGCCTCTGAACAATATCCCAGCAGCAAGGGAGTGCCTGGTGGAGGCTGGGCACTTGCTGGTACCATGGCAGAGTCCCTGCAGGTCACACAAGCTTGTCCCTCTCCCCAAGTGCTTGCTCAGCAATGCTGTGGTTGCTTTGAATCAGGTAGCCAAAAGTAGCTACAGTTTTTTCCTGTGGTGACTTTGTTTCCCTTGGTTTACAGGCTGCAGTCATGCTTGTTCCCGGAGGACACAGGGCACAGCTTTGGGCAGAAGGCATAGCTGATGGCTTTCTTTCTGTCCCTTGTGTTCTGACCCTGCATTACCTTCCTTGCGAGCTGCAAAATGCTTGGCTTCTCTTGGCTTGCTGGTGGCATAACCCAATGGTTACCTTGAAATGTGGGTGCTAAACCAAGTGCCTGGGAGGCAAAACTTTGTGTCCTGGTAAGTGTCCCCTCTAGTTTCTGTATATAAAAAAGGAAATTTTCTTTGTATCTGACATTTTCTTGTCTATGTTACATGTAATGATGCTAGAGCAAAGTTGGTGAAATTGCAAAAGGAGTCAGTTTATCTGATTGTATTTGTTTTCCTTCACTGTTCTTAAAAAAAATGAGATGTGATTAGTAATATTTGCTGTAGTCTGGCAATATATATAGCAGCAACAAATGAGATTCAATCTCAGGTGAAACCGTCATCCCCAGCTAATGTGTGTGGGAGAGGCATGTAGAGAAGATTTTCAGCCCATTTATTCAGTTATATAATGGCCTTTTAAATATTTTCCATTTATGATCCCAATTTAGTTTATTCTAAGTCGCAATGGCTTCATGTCAGTCCAAGCCACAGCACACACCAGACAGCCCAGCCATAAGTCAGAGCAGCCTATGGTCTTTGTGCATTTCTTCTTTCATGAAAAACCAAAATGTTCATTCCCTGCCCTTTAAAATGAGACTTGAGAAAATAATTCATTTTGGTTGCTGTATAGAACAAACCTATTCAGGGAGACTAGATCTTCACCCATAACGAATGAAGTAAGGGTTTGGAAACTCTTCCTTTTAAAAACATTTGAACTTACCTTTTGTGTTATCTGGCTTCAATCATGATTGAAAGGGAAAACATAGTTGGAAAAACCAGTCCTGCAGTAAAACTTTCAAAAGCAGGTGCACTGACAGGCTCTATTTGCAGTAGTTCCATACATCTCATTAAATGAGGTTTGGATTGGTGTCTAAATTAGGGTATTTACTGGACTAAGAAAAGCCCTGGCTCTACTGCAAACTAGTCATAGCATGAGCTTCAGCAGTGCTTGCTTCCTTAATTATCTTTACCTTAGCACTTTACTCTCTTAACTTTTTCAACCACTGTGTACCTAACACTGAGGATGTATCTTTTTTATTAAACTTGTCAATGGTGAGTTATTTGGGTTCAGTGTTGGGAGTCAATGCTTTTCCTTCCATCCCTCCTCCCTCTGAGCCTTCATCATAGGCATGAGCCCGAATGCAAAGCATGAAGCTGGGGCTCTAGAGAGTGTAACCCAAACACTGTGGTATCCACCAAAGGGATGCTGTAGCCCAGCATGGACTGTGCTGGGTTATGCAGTGCAGTTAGGCCCTCTGCGACGTGTCTCTCATACATCTTCCCCAAAAATGAGCAGAAAAATGAGTGAGGAACATGATGATGCCAGTAAGAGCTGTGTTTTTAAGAAAATAATTGCAGTGTGCTGGGGCTTCCCCCACGTCAGAGCCAGCAAGTTCAGGTCAGGTGTGACTCAGGGCAGGGTGCAGTGTTGAGGTGCCCTGGGTCATCCTGAGCAACCAGGCTGGGTGCAGGCTTTTGTGGAAGCAGGCTGGCCACAAAATTAGCACAGCTGCTCTGCTGAACTGCCTGTGCACAGTGTGCAGTGTAGCAGAAATCCATCCCCCGTGGTTTTCCACCTGCTTCCCAGGGCTGTTGTAATTCCTTAATTAGCAGGGTTCGTCTCTTACATCGTTAGGTGGATCTCTGTTTTAAGGGTGATGTTGTTTCTGGCGTTTGGACTGGCTTGCACAATTTTGCATGGTGCTGCTTTGTCACCCTGAGAGACAAACTGAAACATCTGACCCGATCTTTGGCCTCTGTACGGGGCGCATGGACAATTATGCACCTATCTTGTCAAGGTAGGCAACCCGTGTGATAAGAGAGTGTGCCAGGTGGGCATGCAGATGCACCCCAGGTAGCTTCCATTTAGTGTGCTCAGATACCGGTGTCACTTGAACTGTGTGTGTGGCCAACAGCCAAACCTTGCTGGGAAATGGGATAAACCCCATGGCAATTAGCCCGTGTAACACTCTGTGCAACCACAGCTAGGCCTGCACGCTCTGGGTGAAAGCAGCTGCGGTCTGCCCCTGCTGTGCTGCCTCCTGTACGCCCTCGGGATGCACCCCCGGTGTCCTGGGTGCTCCTGGTGCTGACAGCCAGCGCAGGAAAGAGAGGGATGGCTGTGCTGTGACACTGCTGAGCCATCCTGATTCAGATGGCCGGGGTTCAGCCCGTCCCTCTCCTGCTCTCCACCTTTTCACTGCTGTTCACCCCACATTCGTTTTTAACATATTTCTTCCTCATTACAAGGGACACATTAAACCACAGTAGGGCATCGGACGGATGTTAAGGCTCTGCCAGCTCGCTGATTAACTGTGTGGGTGCCTCCCTTTTAGCTGCAGGCAGAGATGGGGATAGACGTCAGTTCCTTGCTGAAGGTCTCCGGAGAAGTGCTCCCAAGAAACCAAAATGCTGCCTGGTCTGTGTTCCTGCGGGAGGGCAAGTCCCTTCCATGGCACTTCTGAGGGACGTGAGCTCTGGTGGAAAAACACGGGTCTTTGAATTCCAAACTCCCAACATTTCAGCCTAAGAGGCTGGTTCCCCTGTCTGCTGGGTTAAGAGCATGCTGCAGAGGGAGAGTGGAACTGCTGTGCCTATTTCTGTGTTAATGAAGACAGACTGTACTCTATATTTCTTCTCTGTATTGACTTTATCAGATTGAAATCTGATGGGTCTGGTATATTTGTGAGAGCCTTGTGTGCATTGTTCTGCTGTTTGGTTTTGATAAAACGTGGTATTGTACTTGATGTTCTTTAGCTACGTCAAACCTTGCTTCATGGCTAATGCATGGCATTAGTCCATACCACAAGTTGTGCAATGCTCTACAGCAAAAATATTGATGCTTCTTGGGGATTAAGAGTGTTATTTCAGTGTAAGTTCAATTGAAGAAGGAAAGATAGAATTGAGGGAAGAATAATTTCGCTGCAAAGTTAATTTTGGCAAATTGTTTAAAAGAAAAATCCCCTTTTCTTTACTCATTCAAGCATTATGCATCAATCTGTTTCTAAAAGCAAGTCTTTTAAAGATTTTTTTTTGTTTTCATTTCAAACAGAAGCAAAAGAGTACTGATAAAAAAGCAAAAAGTTTTTTCTGGAGCCCTTTAGAAAGCACATCTAACCCAGGCTAGGGGAGAGAACGATGAAAAATTTTGCAGTAGCTGTTCTCTTCCCCAGTAGATATTTCAGTAAAGTCTCAAGACTTGGGACAGTTTGAGCCAGCAATGTTTCTTGTATCTGATCAAATTCCTATAATTCTGCTGAAAAGAATGAGGCGTCAGAGGAGGTGCATTTGGTCCATTCTGCACAGAGCTGACATTTGGACATAATCACTCTGGGAAGCTCTGATGGGAACTAAATGCGCATGGCCTCTGTGGTTATATCTGAGCTGCTAAATTGAACGGTGAAGAAACACTCCTTGCTTGATTGTTTATGCCTCTACGCTTTCACAACATCCCTGGCACCCTTTTCCAGCAGTTCCCGGCATGTTTTAGGATGGGCTGCTCCCCACCAGAAGTCTGCATGGAGAGACGGAGTCCAATGGTCCTGGGGACTGCAGGGTTTAGTTTGCCTGTGGGGACATAGTGGAAGGATCTGCAAACTGAGTGGGCTTTGCAGTCCTAGGGAAACAGGGGTGAGAAAAACCTCTGGCCCTTTGGCACCCTAGCTGAAAGTTGCCGGTTTAGCTGAGCCCTTGGTGAGCTTGCAGCACTGTGGGTTTTGCCTTTGTGATGAGAATTTGAGGTTCTTTCCCCCTGCCAAGTGGGTAGCTCCTTGTACTAGCATTGCTAAATTTATTCTGCTCCTTCTATTTCATGGCCAAGGAGGCCCCCACACTCTGGAGGGCAAGGACCAGGGTGGATTAAATGATCCTGCTTACAGGAGAAACTCCACCTCCATTTCTCCAGGTAGCAGCAAGGTAATTGTCTCACATCCACCCTTTGGACTCTGATTCATGAGCTCTACCCATTCATGCTGGGCTGATAAAAGAGATTAGCAGCATGATGGGCTGCCACACCTGTCTGTCTGTTTTTGCCCTGCAACAGGGGCAGTGAAAAGGCAGTGTCAGCTTCACAGGTCATATGCTGATAAAGACAAACAAGCTGCTTTTTCGCTTTTGTTTCGTGCTACTCTGCCTTAAAACAATGTGTGGCAGTGACACATGACCCATCAGATAAATAAATAAATAAAAAAAATTGAAATTTCATTTCCAGCATCAATTCTTTGAGACTTGTTCTGCCTTTTTTTTTCCACGAAGCCCAGTCTCTACTAAGACTGACAGACTGTTACTAGCACTGCTGCTATTAACCACAAGAGTAATAATAGCAGTGAGTACCTACATGAACCAGATAATGAGTTTATTAGATGCCATGAACACTTTTTATCATGCAATGAAAATGTTTATGTCATGTAGCCTAAATGCCTTGACTCCAACTAAAACCCAGACCACTGGCTTTCTTCCATGGTATTCCTGACTATCCACATAGTAATTTTGGGGTCAGTGTTGCATGTTCACAGCCAGGCTGTCTGAATCCAGAAGATCAGAGAAGGATGTTCCACATTTATGCAATGATTTATTCCAGCAAGATCACTCCATCTTGCTCTAAACCCAGCACTCATACATATTACAGGGATCTCTACCCACCGAAGTTTGCATGTGGTGTTTTTGCATATTAAATTCCCGAGTCCTCAGGTCATCATTTGCATTGTGTATCTTCCTCTCTTGGGCTGACAAAGTTGCAGTATAAAAACACTGAGGCTAATTGTTTTCCTATTACAAAGATCTCTTAAAACAAAGCAGGTTTGGAGGATAATGCAGAGCAGGTGCTCAGAACACAGGAAGTTCTGCTGTCCAGGGACAGGTACCGCATGAAACCGCAGATACTGTCCTTGGCATTGGCTACGTTTGTCTCTAGATGTTTCAAACCCTCACAAAAAGAGAGGCAGCACAGACAACCTCCATGAGTATCTTCCACATCTAATCCTGTAAGCATAACATTAATTTAGGTTTTGCATAACTACGCATGTTTTTCTGGAAGTAGACCTGCCTTTATTTTATTTACACTGTGTTACAGCTGTTAGTACATTCAAGGACATAGATTCAAAACTGCATTTAATCTCTGTGGATAAGTCATCTTGAACAAATGAAGGGAGGAAATCCTGCAAAGTCCAGTAAACATATTTTCAAGTTATACATAAATACTTTTTTTTTTTTTTTTGGTAGGATGTTGTAATTCATCCTAATGATTCTTAAAGAGGGATATTGCTGTAGCAGAGCTGCATAGGGGTTTTAAAGTTTTTACAGAAAGGTTAGACATTTAATTCCACAAAATTTCCATGAGGAAAATGAGAATAGATGCCATTATTACGACTATTGATCCTCAGGCTATAGTAAGAAAAATGAAACTGTAGCCAGTGAAAGGAGAGAAAGCTGAATGACACACTGCAGATTCCTTGCAAAATCTGTTCTTTTCTTTTAGCTGCAACTATTAATTCGTGGCAAAGAAAAGCAAGTAAGGCTGCAGTAGAGTCAGATATAGCAGCAACCTTGTAAAGGGCCACTCCATTTTAAACACGTAATTTTCATATTCATATGACATAAAGTATGTTTTTCATATAAGCTTTGTTTTGTTCCCGGAAACTCTGTAATTGTAGTCAAAATAGAACAAATCTAGGAATGTTAGAAACATTACTATAAATTATTAATGAAGTACTGTAGCAAAAAATGAGATGGAAAACAAATGTAGAAATCAATATGAAGGGGGTTTAGAGGTGGGGTTTTTGGTGGTTTCTTTTCTTGGGGTTTTTTGGTGCTTATATTAAGAATCTTATTTTTCTTCTTCAATAAGAGTAGCATAGGATGAAGGAAAACCTGACTAAAATGCAGTAATTCCAAAAATGATCCTGAAGAAGCTGTGCTATGATTTTACCCTGAAAGAAAAACTGGGCTATCCTTGTTTAAACTGGCCTGTGAAATTTACTGTTTGATTCAGGTGGACATTCCAGGAAAATCCCTTCCACATAATCCCTGAATAGTTCAACTGCAAACGCATTGGCAACTGTAGCAATATCCAATTACAGCATTCAATAGTCAAGCAACATTATTTTATGGCAAATAGCTTTGATAGCAATTTCCTGATGTTTGTTTTACGTTTAATTCAAAATAGGCTCATAATAAAGCAGGTTTATAATGGCATGACTTCTTATAACAGATATTTATGTACTGTATCTCATCAGTAAAAAAGAAAAAATCCCAAGAAACCAAGAAAAATAGTCATGCTTAGCAGCAGAAAGTGCAAGGAAAATGAAAAAAAAAACCAAAAAGCCCAAATGACACGTAAATGAGCACTTATCTCTCATTCTGCTGTGATGCCTAGATGAATAAACAAGAATTAGTGTAAGCTTTTTTTTTTGGTTAACAGATCATTCTGTAGAATTATATACATTTGGTTCATTATGGACTTGTGAGCTGTAATTAGGGATTTGTTAGGTGCTGTGCAATGAGCTGGTAATTCATAGTGGCTCTCACATTAACCCCCCATGTACATGTGCTTTCAGTGTACTTAGCATTAGCAGCTAACTAATGAAGTAAACGAGCTGAAATTACTGCATATGAAGAGTTAATGAAGAGTTTTTAATATACTTTATGGTCATAATTTAGTGTACTACACAATTACATCCCTGGGAAGAGTAGAGCTTTCAGCCTGATCAGAGGATAATATGGTGGATCATTTCTCTTTTATAAAGGCCTGCTGATTTAGCATTCCATAGTTGATAGAGTTGATCTCCATTAAAATACACGGTAAGAATTAGGTAGAAATAATAACTGATTGCATAATGCTTTTGGAATGTGCATTTGCATTGCGTCTATTGGTGCCTACCAGCTAACTGCCAGCTGAGAAATAGATGTATGTATACATATGTGCCTTACGTGAATGGGTGCATGGGTGAATGGGTTATTCATGTTTTTCAGAAATTTTATAGACAGAAATGAAAATATTTATACTAGTTTTAGGAGCGGCACGAAGTTAGGTTTCTTAATAAATAGCTTGCTTTCTTTCTAGAGATTATGAATCACATTTTATGTTTCTTAAGTACCTAGGAGTAGTTCATGAATAATCAGTCATGCAAAGCTGTCACACTTGGTTAAATAGCTCAGTCCTGTTTTTACTGCTTCGGTCCTTTATATCTTTAATTACCTTTCTGAGCTGATATGAATCACCCTAGAATACATGCTCTCCTAGGCAGCCATATTGCTGCGTGTATTCTGGAAAGCACTGATTGCACTTCTGGCTAAAGTGAGAAATACAACAATGTATCTTTTTTTCTTTGGCATGCTTATGGAAATATTTCCCACAGTTCTTAACCCTTTTATCTACAGAGAACTTGTTCTTCCTCCCTCCACCTTCCTCCATTCACCCCTTGCCCCCCTTAGACATATTTCACACCAATATTTCATATTGGTATTCTTGCTCAGTTGCCTTCTCATACAGGTATACACATTTTAATTTTATGCAAAGTCCCTTGTGAGAACATTTTTTCTAGCACCCTCACTCCTGGAACAGACTTCTTTGGGTATGCAGCCCAAAATGCCTTCATGATTCCTCTGTTTGCAATCAACTCCGCAGTCCTCTGTGCCTGAAGAATACTGACTCCAAAACCGCCTCACACAGCTGCTCTCTAGCTGACAGTGTGAAACTCTGTGTTTAAGAGAGCAATTCGCTCAGAAGGGGCTTGATAACTTCAAACATAAACATTACTGTCATAGTAAATGCCTGGAAAAGTCGCTTGGCAGCCTAACCTACTCCACGGCTTGGGTACTTGTAATGAAAAAGTGATGATGGGTTAAAGTCATAGCAACTAGAAAAGCCAGTTGATGACTGCCAAAAACACTCTCAGGCTAATGTGAATGTCACTTTCCATTTATTTTTTCATAATCCTGCTGTTACAGTGGACAGACAGATTTGTTATTATGGCTAGTGTCTGCAGATTAAATGTGATTAATTCTCCAAAATGAAAGGACTTCATCTTCATGCAAAAAGTTAATTAGGCTCTAAAAATTGTCTTGCAAATCTCCAAAGGAAAGACAGACCAAAAAAAAAAAAAAAAGAAAAACCCAAAGAAGATAAACTAGCCGGATTATTTCAGGATGATAATTTAGTTAGATCAATTACTGCAAATTCTCTCCTCTTTTTTGAATATGTTTTAACTTCTGTTCAAGGACTGCAGCTGATTATGTATACATGAATATAAAAAAATGACTCTTCCCTGCTCATTGCAAGGGGTTGGCCTAGATGACATTTAAAGATCCCAAACCATTCAATGATTCTATTACTGTAGCTGAGAAGATGAGTTTAACTGTCCAATATTTCTGAGTTTTTAACAGACTTGTGACCAAGGACATGATATTTCACATTTCTATGTTCTGGTCTAAGTAATGTGAGGGTTCAGATAGGCTTTCTCTCCTTCCCTGTCCCCTCAAGCTTTTATCTCGTTTTCAAAATTTTCCCTTGAAACTTCCAGCTCATGAGTAATAGGGCAACATCTTCAAAAACAACACTTATTGTGAAAATACCTGCTCAGAGACAGCTGCATAATGTGAAATACATCAACAAGTCGTTAGCACCCTAACCTTCTGATGCATCGTCTGACATCAGCGATGCCTGCAATCAGACTGGCAGAGGCTGCTGTTCTGGCTGGTCTTGCTTTTTCAAATTCCTCTTTGCATATTCACTGCCAACTGCACAAAACTGATACGCCTTTTTGATGAAACAAAGGAAATATTATTGGACAGGCTGCTGATAACAATATGTTGTTATTTGCATATCTAAATGCTGGCCTGTGTGTAAGCGCCATATGCCTGGGAATGGGTGGGTTTCTGTTAGAGTGACTGAGACTGTACCTCTGCTTTAGTCAGTAATAATCACCAAGTGTCCTCCCATTGTCTGTACCCAGAAAGGTAGGAGCCACTCTTTCCAGTCCACAGAAACCTTTGCCTTTCAGTACATATAGAAACAATAGCAACTTTTAACTCTAATGCGATTGTTTTTCTCGATGGTCCACGAAAACATTGGTAATTTTCAACCTAGAAAGCTACGTGAAATATTCACAGAGATATTTATGGTTTGAAGTCTCTGATACCCAAAACTGTGACCACAACTGAGTGCAGTTTATTGATTTTTCTAACACAAATGTGTTATTTTTTCCAAGCCTTGGACAATGAAGTTTATGAGATCATTTGTGCCTCCATCTGAATGTTTTATCTCTTTAATTGGGATGTAGTTCCTATGTTTTCCCATTCTTTTTTTCCCTACCTGCCTACCTACCTTACTTGCCTTTTACAGTACTGCTCCTCCACAATTTTAGGGATAGAGGTCCATGTCCCCTCCAGTTCCTCTTGTACTTCCAACATTTGATCTGTTTTGTTAAACGAGTTGATAAAGCTGCTCTCTTGCACACTGTGCCAGGTACACCACGGCTCACAGTGCAGGGCAGTGGTTTTATTCACCTACTCCTTATTTATTCCCTCCAAACTGAAGTGTGCACTTGGGAGTCAGTGTGGATAGAACAGCTCCACGTACCCATCCTTTGAAGGGAAAATCCCAGGTGAAAATCAAAACGCAACAAACTCTTTATGACCTATGGATCTGTTTCTTGTATAACAAGTGTTTCCAACAGTGGGAATTCAGGTGCTTTTTGTGCTGCTCCAGGCTTTGGAGGTGGTCCAAAGCTGCTCTAAGAAGACCCTGGTGAGACAGGTGTATTACGTATGCCATAAGACAGTGTGTCCACTAGTCCACAGTCTCTCTGAACTCCATAATTTCCTCAAAAAATGGCTCTTCCTTCAAAGTCCTTTGACGGATGAAGACCTTTCTCAAGATATAACAGCTTTCCACCCACATACGAGATTAATTTGGAAAATGCCAGCAGTGAGGCCTCACACTGACAAAAACTCTTCTGCTCTGCATTGAGCTGAGCAGCAGGTGCTCCCTGTGCCATCCATCTGCACAGACAGGGGAACACGAGTCCCTGTCACACCCACACCATGCCTGAGTTGTTGGACTGGGATATGGGGATGATAAAGCCGGGGCAGACTGTACCTGGGTTTCACCCTGGTGTGAATTTGCATGTGTGTAGCACCGTCTGTAGAAAGATTTAAGGGATCAAAATCTCCCTGACTCCCAGGTTGTATGTGCATGCTTTACCTCCTGGAAGGCTGTCCAAGTAGTGATGTTATTAAAGATTCTGGGACAGTGGGCGTTGTGCTCATGGTTAAAAATTCAAAGATGTGGAGATGATACCCCTGGGACTTTTTAGGAAGCACAGGAAGCAAAAGACAAAAGGATAAATAAGGAATGGGGCCAATGGACCGTCTCCCTTATGTCTGTAGTTCATGCAACACCCAGATCTTTCAACTTCCGTGTTCATGGTAAGAGTCCTTGGGTAAAAATGGGATCTGGGTTGTGTTAGGAGTGCTGCACAGTAGCCACATATATGATGAATCTGTGGGAGATGATTCCTGCCCGGGGTCTAACAAAGCTACTCATCTTCTCAGTTCTATTCAGCACTTTGTCTTTCCAAATGGTCAGGGCAGTTTGGAAAAGTTGGTGAGTGCTTTTACAAATAATCCCACAAAGAAGTGAAGGCAGTTCATGGACAGCTCTGTCTAGGCATGCCGTGTTTAAGAATTCTCCTCTCTGCTGTAACCCAAAGTAGGCCATTTTCATGGTGCCCCTGCAGGACCCCCTCTGCCAGGGCTGTGGGAAGAACTGGAATCTGAGTTTTTGGAAATCTGCAGAAGGCACTCCTATAGAGAGCGCAGTGCTTCTGGAGGATAGGGTATGACAGATCTGACCTGGTCTGCAGGCAGGATTGAGTAGGTGATGATGCCCTCTAGTGACTTCCTAAAGCGAAAATGGGATGGAGCAAATAATGAGGGAATGTTTTTGAGCTACTAAGAGACCTATGGTGATAACGAATTCGGGCCCCCGTCTTTATTTTTCTGTCTGACTGAATGCAGTTATTGTATTTATTGCCAGCAGCATGTTAAATTGTTCCAACATAACGAGAACTTTGTGAAATATTGGGCTTGGTACAATTTAAATCTTGAGCCTTTTGTTAAGGAATTCTGCTCTACTCCAGTAGAGCTTGCATAAAAGAAAATACACAGCTATATTATTCCTCTTTAAGTAAGGTGAGAATGTTTTATAATACAAGGGCTATGTTTTCATAAAAATCTTACTAGTCATACTATGTCTGTTTTCTTGCCATGGAAAATTCAGGTTAAAAATATAGTAACTGGATTTGTTCTTTGCACTCACTTAGTGGACCTTACTTAACTTTTTGGGATGTCCCCACAATTTTCTTATTTTTTCCCAGCTCAGTAAAATAGAATTTGATTTGGATGTTTTATAAGAACAATGTTAGTCATGTGGGCAGTGCTTTCTGAATGCAGACGAGTCCCTTGTAAGAAGTGTCAGAACAGTGGATATAAAAGGTTGACAACCACCACATTTGCATTCAAAGTATTCTGACCCACTCACCCCCTTTGGTACGCCCTCGGTTTCCCATGAACTGATCTGTTCTGCAGAGACACTCTTGTTTGCTCCCACGCTCTCAAGTGAGTGCAGATTTTCTCGTTTCCCTTGCAACAGAACACCACAGAAGATGCTCTTCTGTGAGATCTATCACGCATGCACATATTATTTAACTTTAATTCTTGAATTACAATCAGAGTTTCGCTGTATCACTTCTCTTGGAAAGAGACCTTTTTCGTGTGTGTATGTGTGCATCTTCTCCTATTACTGAAAATATGTCAATGCTAAACAAAAACCTCCAAATCCAAAGTCCAAGAACTCCAGTAGTTTTCCTTGTTGTTTCACCATGATTGTTCATGGCTTTTTTTTTAGCCTCAGTGAGGTGCAGGAGTAGTCTGGCAAAGGAGCCACCATCCTGCCTCTTCAGTGCTTCTAATTGATCCCAGAATGCATGAATATGGCCAAACATATAACAAGCAAATATTGTACCTTGTACCAAATCTGCATCCTCCATGTTTGCTTCACCCCTTGTGTCTTCAAATAATCATCCTGCAAGATCTCCAGGTGAGGGCTGTCCTCCTGCTCCATGGGTTCTCCCCAGCCCAGCAAGGCCCTCAGCCCTCACCCTCACCTCTAGACCAGCACTGTACCAGTGGATGGTGGATGGGTTTGCAAGGGCTGCATGAGAAGCCTACATGCAAAAGGAGGACCAGGTAATATAGGAGAGGTGAAAAGGGATGCAAAAAAGGGAAGGGACACACAGGAGAACAGAGGTGATAAATTAAAAAATGTAGGGAAGGCAAAAGGATGCATTTGCCTTCCAATTCAGCCAGGTTCTTCGTGTCTGAATACACCCAAAACCTGGGAAGCAGAGGTACCATGTTTGCAAGAGGTGAACAGTAACGAGGGCGATAGAGGAGGAGAGAAATACACAAAGACAAGTGTGCTGGAAATGGGGCAGACAAAACCCAGGTACATGTCACAACATGTCTCAGTCTTTTATCTTTGTTGTCACTTGCCAAGTGACCATCTGAAATAATCAGAGGGTATTAATTAGATTAGCAACAAGAATTCAGTGGGTGGAAAAGTGGGACAATCTGCTTGCATTACACGTCAGCACGTATGACTTCTGTACTAATTCAAGGTGTCTGTTTTGACAGTTCTTGGTGCTCCCTCAAGCTGACAGAAAAGTGCTTTGGGTGGAAAGAGGTGTACTTAATTAAGAGTAACACCAATCTGTTTTTCACTACTTACAGATCTCAGTCAGAAGAACGTAAAAAATGTGCTAGACTGTGTACTAATAGGTCCTGTGTGAAAAGGGCATTATACCTACAGAACTGCCCATCTGAGAAGATTAAGTGAGAAGTGAAATAAAGGGAGGTATCCCTATTTATTTGGCTTTAGGAGTCCTCAAGTAAGACTGTCAATTATCAAGGCTAATCTTATTCTTTTATCACATTCTTTTTTCTTTTTTCTGTCCCTTTTTAATGTACACAAATGCCTAAAAAATCTAAGACCCTAACTTGTTGGTACTATTATAATCCAAATTACTTTCTTAGTAACATACATGCACAGGTTGTTTTTATATATAGATTATGTTTTTGAAAACTCGAGTCACTTCATGCAATACTGGAGGAGAAGAAAGCAAGCCTGTGCTGGTGAATTTGAAAGAGCAGATCTCTTTAAGACATGGGATGTACAAGCTTAGAACTGTATTACATGGTCTTACTGGCTTTCTGTCTGCACTTGTGGGCACCCCTTCAGCTACCACTGCCTGGTTTCCTCCTATGGAATGGAGCTCTCTCAGGATGTGCCTGACCATCATCAGAGGACAGTTTCCACATATCTCTTGTTTTTCCATGTACACAGTTATTACAGATGGCACAGGTGCAGGATGTTACACCTGTGTGCCTACATGGGGTGAGGAGGAAGATAGGTTTTCTCCATGTCAGGCAGGGTGATGGAGAAGTGGAAAGACTTTCCTAGATAGAGATTAAATATTGGGGCAGGGATTGAGAACAGAACTGTAGAATACCTTACTGCTATGTCCCTTTAGTTTACCAGGGGGGAAAAAAAATAATAGAATGAATTAGTGAATGAATTAGTAAATGACTTCTATT
>VYZQ01056934.1:32364-49745 GCA_013400655.1 Mystacornis crossleyi
CCACTGACCCATCAAGCATTCTCTTGCAAATGGATTTCTTCTGCGGTTAGAAGAGAAGTTACCTCCAAGGCTGGTAACCTCGAGGAAAGGTGAATCTACAGGATCAGCACACAGTCATAAAGGTGGGAAGGGATGCCAGGAGGTCTCTGGTCTGACCCCCATTCCAGAGAATGGCAACTATGAAACAGACCATGTTGTACAAGGTTTGCCCAATTGGGTCACAAAAGCCCTCAAAACCACACGTTCCCCAGCCTTTCTTAGTGACCTGTTTGGACACTCCATTTTGCATTAAAATGTTTTTTCCTTTGCACCCAGCCAGAAATTAATCTAGAACCTGGTAGTCTTCTAGGACTATTTTATATTTGAGCAGAAATGGCAGTCGAAAATTGTGTCTTGAGCTTTGAAAGGTAGAAGAGACTTCTCCAGTTTTGGGTCAGTAGAATGTTGTCAAGTTACCTTCCCTCCTTTCCAGTCCACTGACAATTTGTTTAAATGTTAAACCCGGGGGAAAAAAATGTCTTTGGAGTAACATCTTGAAAAAGCATGCCTAAAATGCTTGTGTTAAAACACTTTATATTTAGTCTTATTATGAGAGGCATTTCATAAAATGCTGGTAAGTTTCTGATAAAAGACTTCACATTACATGACCATGGCTGTCACACTGTGCAGTCTTTCAGCATTATTTGTATGGAAAGTGGAATTTTCTACAGGAATTACTCTTCTTTCTGGTCATGATTTCGGCATCAGATGCCCTCAGTGACACATCCTAAGGGGATTTGCATTCAGACCCTGGTGTACAACTGACTTCATCACCAAATTGCCATTCCTGCTCAGTGCTCCTCTCTTTTCTCTGCGTTTCTATAGCTGAACAGGAACTGAGCCTTCCCCCACTCCATCTCAATAGTGCAAACCTTCCCTTTTTAATCTCCATTGGCACTGGATAATTAAGTCACCTACCGGTTCCCTTCCCTGAAATATATCACTGTATCTCACAGTTCTGGCAGACTTGATTATCACCTGGGAACTGTGCTCCTCCTAGATGGAAGTGTCACTGATAGAGATAATACCTATCCTTTTTGCAACAGCAAGTGCAGTACACATTTATTTGCATTTTTTTTTTCAGCTAACAACCTCTATTTCTTTCAGTGTTTTGAAGACCCCTGCCTCTTCTTGCTCTCCTCTATGTCACTTCCAGATGCCATATTTATTGAAGTGGGATTATCAGTTCCATAGGCTCAGTATTCCAGCTAAAAGCTTAAAAACACTGAGAACAGATATTTCATGTGTCTGTCAGGCTGTGCTCTGCTTCACACATCCAAGGGTGATGTCAGTCTTTCGTTTTTTGGTTGTGGTAACATAATCTTTACTCAAGTGCAGCCCGGGCTTTGGTAGATTCCCTGCCTCCATGTACTCAAAATTGTTTTTGAATTCCCTGTTCTCTTTTTGTTGAGTTGAACAAATCTGTGTAAGTGTAGAATCTTCCACTTGACCCGTTTTCAAGCTCTAATCTGTTCTTCCAGTTTCTTGAATTTTCTTATCAATAACTACAACAGTCAGCACTGTTGTCTGAGGGTCTTCTCCATATTTTATTTAGAGTTAAGGGTTTTGTAAAATGTAGTTGTAGTACTCCGTATACCAACAGAACAATTTGACTAAGATATAAAAGCCACAGTATTTCTAGTGGGGAAAATAGGCACTGGTTTAGGAACAGACATATCTCTACAGGAAACAAAGCAGAATGCCTGCTTTATAAATTATTGGAAGAGAAAAATGATGTGTCTATATGATAAAAAGTTTCCAAAACCCATGGACGACATATTTCATACAAAGGCTTCCTAGGAAACCATTTCAAAAATAACAAAATGAAAGAGTTATGTTCTAAAGCAAACGTGTTTATTTTTCATTTAACGAAATATCAGGTTTACAATAAAATTCTTTTTTGGAGATGTACAGATACGCACAGAATCCAAAATAGTAACTTAGGGATACTGGAATAGCCTTTAGCAAAAATATTTCAAAGGGGACAGGCTTTTCAAAAACTTGGCTTTGTCTTAAGAACCAAATCAGCTCTCCGTGTTCTTAGAGACTTCTGGCACACATGGCTTTGAGCACTTCTGAAAATTTGCCTATGGAGGTGGATCCTAAGCACTTGAAAAAATTATCCTTGAGCTCTTTGGAAAATCTGGCTACATTTTAGACAAATGCCTGTTCTATGATGTCTTGCCCTTTGATATACCAAAGCTTCTCATTGCTATTTGATGAACTGCTTGTTGACAGATATTTATTAGTTTTTAGCTGACTTTAAAAAAATAAGGGAGGAGGGGAATCCTGGATTTTGTAGAGATGTGACTAAACTATAGAGGGAAAATAAAACAGCCAGCCAAGCAATCAATGAAATTTCTCAGTCCCCTGAGATGACCTGGAGTGTACTGTCCAACTGCAGGCCTGGAGAGTCTTTCTTGCACTCTAATCCTTAGCTGCATCAGGGTTTCAAGGTTTTATTAATGTTATTGAGAAATGTTTGCATAGACATTTCCACCACCAAAGGGGAAGAAAATATAAAGCAAAATTTTGTGCTGATGCAGAGAATGATTAGACAGTTTGGAAAGTATTTTACAGGTAAGTACCATAACTAATCCCACTGCTGAGTAAGTTTTTCCAAATAAAAGAAACAAGACCACGTGTACTAGGATATATCCAATATTTCACAAAAACCTGATTTTAAATATCATCTACAATAGCTATATTAATCTAATGTAGTGTAACAGGCATTTACTGCAGTTTCTGGGTTACATTCATGTTTTCCAGGTATATATTTTGACACAACACATCATGTCTGTTTTCCATCCTGATTGTGTAAATGTTAACCTGGGCATTCCTTTCCAGCCCCCCACCCTCTGAAGAGTACTAAAGTGAGTGTGCAGAATACACATTCTTGGAAATCTCCCTGTGTATTTAACCGACAATTGAAATCTTGGGGCTTCCCTGCATTTCTGAAAATATAGCAGAAAAAATGTAATCCAGTGCAAATCCAGCCTGGAACAGCAGGAATATGTTGGCTGGCCTGGAAGTGTCCCAGGTGAACCTGTAAGGCTACCTGCTGTATTATACTCCCAACTGCTACATGAGCTGAGGCTGATTCCTGCCAGACTGTCTGGAAGAACACGATTGAACTCTCTTTCATCCATATACGTAAAAATGGACCATTTTTTTGAACATATGCCTCTCTGGCTGTACTCACAGCTGTTAAAATTTACAAGAGTAGTAATTATTTACAGGACTAGGTGGTTAACTTGTTTCAATTACCCATGCTACCCTGACTAATCAGTATTTAATTCTGCATTCCACCTCTCTATTGACCTTTAAAAATATTTTTTTGCTGTCTATCAGATAATAGTATATAGTAGGAATTACTTTAGATCTTACACAGATGATTAATTCTCTGTTTTTCAACATCGTGAGAAGAGTAGACTTCTTCAGTGCATTTCCCAAAATTACATTAAAGTAGTTTCGGAGCAATAGAAGTGGCAGAACTGTGCCATGGGTGCAATGATCTAAGCTACACGATAGAAGACAACATTAATGCTTTGCTTTTAGAAGTTATTTGTTTACTTATTCTCCATAGCCTCTTTTCAAAGATTATCCAAGAGATGCTTAACTATAGCAGCAAGGTAAAGATATGATTGCATAATAGATATGGTTTAGGATGAGTTTTAATCTGTACTGAATCTTCGCACTAAATAATAAATGATATGTAGCTGATGGAAGAGATACAGGAGAGAAAGAGCAGCTGGTGTTTTGATTGATTCTATGATATTGTAATTATATTTCTAAATCTGTGCCAGGCGCTTTAACAATTCTAGCTAGGATTTATTTTATGTGGATGTAAATAAATAGAGATTGTGGTTAATTTTCCTGTTTCCTGAAATAAGACTTTATAGGTGTCAGTGAAAACCATGGGATGGAGGCCTAGAAAAATCAGGAGACTTAATTATTGCAACTGTGCAACTAAAGTAATGGGGCGTTTGAGAGGTTGACTGGCTAGCAAGGGGTGACTTAGAGATGATTTAGCAGGTTATTTTAGTCCATCAAAGGGTCTATATTTGTCTTAATAAGCACATGAAAGCTAGGAAATGACCAAACTTAGGGCATGAGCCCATGCTCAGGTGCAGACAATGGCTGGAGTTAGCATGGGTACATTTGTATGGGTAAGTCACTAATCAATTGAAAAATGCCTTGCAGATTGATGACAGAAGCTAAAGAGCAGGGAATACAAGGAGAAAATTAAAACAAACAGATCAGATGTAATTAAAGAGCAAGGGAGAAGAGATTTGCATACAAATTTTTTTGACTCACCTGCTTGAAAGCTTGACCGGCATCACGCTTCGTTTCTTACTGTGCTACACCAGTACAGGGAACCGAAGCAGCAAATCTGGTCTGGGTTTAAGTATGTGGTTAAGGGCGACTGGCTGGGCCAAAGTTCCTTCCTGACTGGCAGCAGAGGGATGCTGGCTCCTGCCGGGGGTGAGGAGCTACTGGATGAAGAGCCAAACCTAGAGTAGCATCCAGGGACCCTGGAGAGTGAGTGGGGCACAGAGGGCAAGAAAGGATTTGCAGCTGACAATAGCAACACGTCAGTTTTAGGAGATCCTAGTTATTATATTCTTAAGGGTTTAACTTGATTTAAATTTAGATATTTATTTTAATGCAACATAAGTCAGATAGCATTAAGAATAGTGTGTTATTACTTATTCCCAAATAACTGTATTTAAGTGATTCCCTCCACTGAAAGCATAGAAGTAAATGGCAACGAAACAATCTTGTTCAACCCACAATGTAAAAGGCTTGAGGTTTTTGTGAAATGTGGTCATATTTTCTATTTCACAAAATATTTTGGTTGTTTTTTTGTTTTGTTTTGTTTTGTTTTGTTTAATATATCGTGTAAAACCATACAAGATTATAACAAATCTCATAATATTCCATTTAGGTCTCTTTGACAATGGTTATTGTGCAATTTGCATTTCAACATACAGTTATGCTCTCTGGACTTGAGCCCTACTGGAACATGATCAACCTCAGGATAAACAACAAAGAGAGGGTATAATTATATGTACTCACAGGAGATGAAAATTAAAACCGTTTTCCAGTTTATAGATGTCAAATGGATTTGAGTCAATTAGAAAAATCATCTTTCACCATAGACTACAGCAGCTAATTAATTTTAAAGTGAGGGATGGTCACCTAGTGCAACTTCTTAAGCAGTTGTTCTTCTTTCAGTGATAAACAAAAGTATTAAATCTTTTCTCTGCTGCAGTGCCTGGCAGCGGAAACCAATCCCTGCCAACATCCATAAAGTGTTATGCGTTATCCTCCTCTAAATCCCTCCTCAGAACCTTTTTCTGCTGTGATGCTCATGAACCACTCCCATCAGATAGGCAAGTAGTGAGCTGCAGTCTGTTTGCTTTACAACTGTAAAGCAGCCTTTCCAATCCACTCCCACCTTGTTTATCTCTTTCATCCATTGCTTTTATCCCGTCCGATAAGAACCGTGTTAGATGCGTGATGCAGGAACTCTTTCTTATTATTGTTTACAAAATACCTAATTAAATTGAATCCTTTTATTTGGGGTTTCTAAGTGCAACTATATTATAAATAGTAAATAATAACTTTGTGAGATTATCATTATCTCTAACCAAAAAATCTCAAAATAAGACTTCATTAGTAGGTGATGTGCAGTGCACTGGGGCGCCACAACAGAATCTCAGCACCAGACAAATCCTGCCCATTAATATGGAGAAGTGTTAATAGATTTGTGAAACTGTGCATGTGTAAGTGTCTACAGCTTGCTCTCAAAACACCATCCAGACTAGGAAGTTGGAACAAAAAGTATTTCCATTGTAAGATGTTTTGTAGCTACTTAGATCTGTTTTATTGGTCTTCTGGTTGGCCACCTATGACCAAAGAACCTCCCACATTAACAGAGCTTAGGAATAAGGCGTAACCTGAGATTCCTCACATTTGGACCATAATAGCATCTCTTGTCCTGCAGTGAAAAGTGTTTCATTGCAGAAGCAATGAGATCAGTAGTTAAACCTTACAGGAGAGGTTACAGGTGAAAGTGCTGGGTCATTTCTGTGTGACTGGGCTTTTAGCATGTCAAAATGGCTCTGATATTGATAATTAAGTCAAAACTGGCGATGAAAATGAATACCCAGGGCATCACTAAGCCAGGAGGAGAACACTGTGTCTTTTGAGAGGTCTGTGTAACTGGTCATACCTGTTCTAAGACGAGTACATTCTTTGAAAAGCATTAAAGGAAACTGGCCTTACCTTAGTGCCTAATCATAATAAATGACAGAGTGAGTTAATTATTACTTGGCAATCCTTTATTTAAACTTTGTACTAAGATTCATTTGCAGTATGTTCTTTCATGCAGAACATAAAAGATGTAATTGTGTGCAGAGTGGGAGTGGTGTTTCCCTAGGTCAAGTAAGGAATAATTCCTTTATATATTTTCCCTGTGTGAAAAATACATGCATGCTGTACATGGGTATCCCAGTTTATAGGACTGCTTCTAGTAATTGTAAATTGAGGACAGTCACTTTCCTAATGCTTGGGTGTCACTTTTCTTCTTAGAGGGATAGAAGTGAGCAAGATACGGATGTCTTTGCACAGTGCAGCAGAAGCTGGACAAACCCTTCAAGACCCAGTCCTCATCCTTCCCCACTCCATAGATCAGTATTCCTAAATTAGCTGGCCTGATCACCCTACCTCATAGTCTTGTAGGACTTGGTAAAAAGTCAGGGCCCGGACTTTGCTCCCAGGCCATTGATTAGCCATCCCCAAGGATAAAACAAAGGCATTTTTACTGAGCCTGTATACTCAGCAGACTGAAGCCGGCCTTCTGCCTTAAGAAACCTGGATCACTTTTCTGACCCATAACATATGTGTAGCTTTTGTATGTGTCCCAAATGTGTAGCTGTTGCACAAAGAAATTTTTGTGAATTAACAGAGGCATAGGACATATGGAATGAGACATAAGCAAATAAAAGCAGAAGTCACTTTGGAAAACGTTAATGTAATGTTTTAAAAATAATGCAGCATCATGAGAAAGGGGGAATATTAGCAAACACTTCAGGGTTTTCTTCTGCAAAGCAGGATTCTTCTTTTTATTTAATCATTCTCTTGCCCCCTACCCAAGCTTCACCTCCCTCTCTCCCCCAAAATAAAAACCAAAAGACAACCCTCTAAAAATTTCTGAACCTGATTTCCTTGGATAACCATCAGGTTTCTATCAAAATCAACAGGATCAACAGGATAATGCCAAACTTGTAAATAATTCTCAGCCAGGCATGAAAGACTTCTTCCAGGACATTGCTCCTCAATGTTGCTGCCTTTTCTCCTATCTTTGAGCTTTCTTCCTACAACTCAAAGCCATATTTTGAGCTGAAAGCCCCTGGCCATTCCCTAGTTTGGGAACTGGTAGCAAGCTGGTAGCATCTCCCTGTGCTTGTTTCTAGCACAGCATGAAGCTTACCATGCACGAGGGAGGGTGAATGAGCTGAGTCAACATCAACACGAAGGTTAAGAATGAAAGTCAAACCCAGTCATTTCAATCATGGCTAGCTGATGTTTCTTAGTAGTAGCTGGACCAGTACAGGTGAATTAGAGACCACCAACAAAACCCTTGACTCCATTCTACTTTAGAAGTTTCCATAGAGAGGGAAAAGAAAGAAAAGTAATTGCCTTTGCTCCAGGGCATCAGGAGTGATGTTCTAGCTGCACTATATACACAGAAGTAAACTGTAAAAGTCATCTCTGGCCATCCTGTGGGAGACTGGAACCACAAAGCTGCTAACAGACACTTTAATTAGTGCTAAAGTTACTAGCCCTCAGGGCAACTTCCTTTAGTAGCCCTTCTCTGCAAGTACTTTGAGTTCACCTGCTGTGCTCTCTGGGAGTCTCTCATCTCAGAAGGGTCCAAGATGTGTAGCTATATCACAGAGAAATGCAACCAATTACAGAGGAAGGAAAGTTGTTTTTCCAGCTTGGGGAAAATGGATGGTGTGCCACAGAGTGCTCATTGTTTCATCACAGAGTCACTGTTTTTTCTGTTATCAAATACTTTTTAAAAGTAAATGTTTTTCTAAGCTCTACTATTTTTCTGCCCTTTAGATACTCTTGTTCCAAGTCCCTATATTTTTCCCGATGTTTTCTTCATGTGTATTTTTCTTAATGTCCCCTTGATATCTAAAGTCTTTGTCCTACTTGACTTTTTCAACAGGCTTCCTTTCTCCTTCTTTCTTTTTTTCCCTTTATTCTCTCTTGCATATTTCTCTCCCTTTCCCCCAGTATTATATTTATTTATTAACTGCACTTAAGCAGCCTCAGTTGACCACAACTGATCTTCTATGATGAGGGCATATTATACTGGTCACAATCTACAAAGCATAGCAGAAAGGAATTTTATCCTCTTTTCACAGATAAGGAAAACATTTGGCCAATCAGTGTCTGGACCTAATCCATGAAAGGAAGCCAGATGCTTTTGGGCTTGATATCATTTAGGATGGGATGGGATAGAATAGAATAGAAAGATTTCAGTTGGAAAGGATCTACAGTGACTGTCTAGTCCAGCTGATCACTTCAGGGCTGACCAGAAGTTAAAACCTGTTATTAGGGAAAGTCCCTGTGTTATTAGGGAAAGTCCCAAATGCCTCTGAAATACTGGTTTGGGGAATTGAGCACCTCGTTAGAAAGCCTGTTGCAGTATTTGACCACTCTCTCAGTAGAGATGCTGTGCAATGTCGATGGTTTATCTCCCCTGACACAGCTTTGAACCAGTCCCACCTGTCCTATCACTCAGTGCCAAAGAGAACAGATCAGCAGCTGCCTCTCACTTCCCCTTCTCAAGAAGCTGTAAAGACCAACGAGGCCACAGCTCAGCTTTCTTTTCTCTCCACTAGACAAAGCCAAAACCCCTCTTCCTATAGGACATTCCTTCCAGCCCTTTCACCAGCTTTTTTGCTCTGGATACATTCAAGTGCCTTCACATCCTTCTTATATTGTGGGGCCCAGAACTGCCCACAGTGAGCAAAGTGAGGCTGCACCAAAGCTGAATACAGTGGGTTGATCACCTCTTTTGACCAGCTGGGGATGCTTTTTGATGTACCCAGGATAGAATTTGATCTCTGGGCTGCCAGGTACAATGCTGACTTCTGCTGAGCTGCTGCCAGCCAGCAGCCCCAGAACCCTTTATCTCTCCAGCCACTCCTCCCCCAACTTGTACTTGTGCTCGGCGCTCCTCCATCCCAGATATGGGATCCAGCATTTGGACTCAATACATCTCATCCCGTTGATGGTAGCCTAATGCTCCAATCTATCCAGATCCCTCTGCGAGGCCTCCTTCCTTCAAGCCAGTCTACAGCATCTCCCTGTTTGGTACTGTCAGCAAACCTGCCAATGATGCCTTCAACTCCTGCATCCGGACCACTGACACAAATATGGAACATGACTGATCCTAGAGCTGAACGTCCTGAGGAACCCTGCTGGTGAACCGTTGCCAGGCAGGTGAAGCCCCATTCAGGACAACCCTGTGGGTCCTGCCCTTCAGGCAGATCTTGTCCCAGCGCACTGTGTACCTACTGACCTCACAGCTGGACAACTTGTCCGGAAGGATACTGCGAGGGGCAGTATCAAAAGCCTTAGGAAAACCCAGAAAACCCAGATTTTTCATGAGTCCCACTGATACAAGGGTATCAGTCATCTTCTTTTTTTTTTTTTTTTAACCACACCCTCTATGTACTCTTTCTTTTGTCTTTTGTACTTTTCCAGAGCGAACAGTACTAACCCCTGGCCACTTTGCTGAGTGGGTACCTTTCCACCCATTCAGTAGCAATGATCTCAGGTTACAGGATGTTTCATCAAATACAGAACACCTGTATTGCATAACTCAAGCAAGTTGAACAGTACACCTATCTTGAAAAAACAGTAGACACACAAGTTAATTGCGTAGTTGCTGTGGAAAAAACCTCCACTAAAATTAGTTATTTGGTGGTAACTACTCTGTGACTCTATCAGCAATGGCAGTAGCTTGCATGTTTAACTTAAGATAACATGTTCAGTGCTTGCTATTTTCCAGTAATCATGTAATTGACTGGTATTTAAACATTTTAAAATGACATTTTGGAAGAATGCTTGTACAAAAAATCCCAAGCTAACACAGCAAGAAAATGTTACTCCCACTACCTCTCTAAACATTACTGACAACTCTTATCTTAACTTACTAAAAAATAAATGGAAAAAAATAGAGTACCTATGTGCTGCTGCAGGGCAATGGGGAAAGGTGCACAGCTGGGGGAGAAGGAGGAAGAAAAGAGGTACTTGATTGACATGTATAAATGAAGATCAAACAGTCTTTTTGGTTTCGTTGTCCTCCTGTGCGGCAAATGATTTGGTTGAGGACAGGTTTTCTGAGTTACATGGTGAAATATATGCTTATGTCATTTACAAATCAAAAGGGCTACTGTCCTTTTACTCTGGGTGATATTAACTCTCCAAACCTAAACTTCTACTTGTGAGAGCAAGATACAATCAGATTCATTTAGTGGGAGTGGAAATTAAATATCCAGTGTATCTAATAATTAGATTCAAAGTTTCTAACATGGAAATGAATATTTGGCTGATAAGAGGGAATATGTGATCTTTAGGCTTTCTAAAAATTAAAGAAAGAACAAATTTTTGCCGATTCTCTCAAAAGAAATTTTGAATAAATAGGTTTTCTCAGTGGATTTTAGCATTTATGGTTGCATGTCAACAGAAAGAACCACATTCAGTCTACATAAGGGTCACCACCAAAATAAAGTAGGGTATGAATAAGAGGTTGTATATCAAATCCTAAATGTATGCTTATATTCCAGGATAAAAACTTACCTGTATTAAACTACTTTTAGAATAGAAGACTCTACCAGCTACAGTGATGCTGTTACATGGGTACAACAAGCTCCCTTCCTCTCATACCACACAAAGGGGCTTTTTCTGCTTTTATTTCAGGTGAACTTAACCTCTTTCTAGTCAGAACAATGTAGCATTTAACGCTGTAACATTACCACATGCACAAAAGCACCATATGTGCTACTGTATTATCTTGAAAGTGCATTTTCTCATTTTCACATGTCAGCAGTTGAATTGGGCCTGTTATCATTTTTCCTGGGTGTCTGGAAGATTTGGATTCAGTGTCTTGAGTGCTAATGTAATACAGAGATCTTGCAGAAATAGTATCTACCAAAAGTTCACAGCAGCTGTTTTTCTGTCTGTATTTTGTTAAGATGCTTCATTATTAATGGAAATTAATGGAAATTCTGACTTTACTGTTATCCCATATTAACACATAACAAGAGATTTCAATCTATTATTGAGTCATAATAGCTACTGGCATGGTGTTTTTTTGAGTAGTAACTGGTTGGAGAGCAACTTCTGGACATGTTCCTGCAGCAACACCCACTCTTCTAGGGAAAAGGATTATCAATGCAAATTATAGGGGTGTGTTTATTAAAGGTTACTAATTTGAAAAACGAAAAATTTGCTGAGATGAATGATTGGACCAAAAGAAGATTATAAGAAACATGGAAAGCAAAAAAAGTTTTTGTTAAAAGGGTGGCCTGGAATGTGTAATTGCTCATTTCTTTAGATTTATTCCAAAATGCCTATTCAAACATCCATTTCAAGATCAAGGACTTTACTCAAGCTTCTTAAGTATTTCTCATAGAGATATTTAATCCATAGGTTCTTTTCCTTGTCATCTAAATTTCTTCTGGAGTTGTGTACAATAATCTAAAGCCTTGAATAACCAAGCACATACATCAAACCTAAACCCTTTCAGGAATCAAAATCTTGATGTCTTTGGACGGTGTGAGCACATCTGGGTCAGGCTCTGAATGAAATTTATTTTATAACTGACACAGAAAACAAGCTTTTAAAATTCCATTTTATATAAATGACATTCATTCAGAAATCTCCAGCACACAGTACACTGTAATTCCTTCTTCTGGTGGAGGGTCTTCCTATCTGCATCTCCCATGACAAAAGCTTTGCTGAAAGACAGTATACTTTAGCTTCCTTCTGCTTACTCATCTTCCTCTAGCTCAAGCTAAAAAAAAAAGGAGGACACAGATTCAAGGATCTATCTATAAATTAAACACAGAGTGGAATTCAAGACTCCCTTGTCCCATGTAAATGATCTGTTGGTTGCTTGAGGTTTTGCAGGTACCCACTGCTATCTCCTTCTGAGCCACTGAATACTTTCACAGCATTTTCAGCCAAAAGGAATGAGAGTACTCCCTCCAAATTCAGAATAACTGAAGTTTTAGCTCTCATCTTGAGATGGGAGAGACTTGGTTGTACCTCCTCATTGCAAAAGGGTACAAAAGGTTTTCATAATTCTGTATAACTGCCTTGGATACAACTTGACGGAGCTGGAGCTTCCTTCTCCTCAGGAAATAAGTAATAATACCTGGTTACATTTCATTCAAAGACAGTGCTTAGTCATCCACCTTTAGGAACGGATTCTAGGTTGAGATTTCTCAAATAGGAGGAGGCTGCTATTCTGCTCTGTTCAGTCTAGCACCAGATATGGCTCAAGATTAAAGACCTCCTGCTGCTCGTGTTCTGTGCTACTGGTTCCTTATTTTACTTCACATACAGCTTGCATTTTAAAAATGTAAATTTTCTTCTACCTTTAAATAGAAAATTTTTACAAGGCAGTTCATTACAGGTATCAGAAATGTAGCTCCTTTTTTCGGCTAGCACTTTCAAGCCATAAATGCATGAAAGATGTGTAAGGGAGAACAAAGTATTTACAGAGCTGAGGTGAATCACTGAAGAGTCAAACACCTAATATTACTTCTCTGAACAGGAATTGATTTGTACCTGACTTGGAAATCACATCCTTGTCTTTGTGCTGCTTTCGGCTGGGATAGAGCTAATTTTCTTCATGGTCCTTGGTATGGGTCTGTGTTTTGGATCTGTGCTGGAAACACTGTTGATAGTAGAGGGATGTGTTTTTGTTATTGCTCAGCCGTGTTAGACAGAACTGAGGCCTCCTCAGCCCAGCCCACCAGCGAGGAGGCTGGGGGTGCACAAGGAGCTGGGAGGGGACACAGCCATGTCAGCTGACCCCAGCTGGCAAAGACATATCCCACGCCATATGGCATCACGTTCAGCATATAAATCTGGGCAAAGAAGGAAGAAGAGGGACACGTTCATTTTTCTTGTCAAGTCACTGTTCTGTGTGATGGAGTTCTGCTTTCCTGGGGATAGCTCAACATGGCCCATGGGAAGCGCTGAACAATTCCTTGGTTTGCTTTGCTTGTGCATGTGGTTTCTGCTTTACCTGTTGGACTGTCTTTATCTGAATGCTTGCATTTTCTTTTTCCCCTCCTGATTCTCTTCCCCATCTCACCAGGGAAGAATGAGCAAACTGCTGTGTGGGGCTTAGTCTGGGTTTAAACCAAAACAGTCCTCTAAGAACTCCAAGTGTTGTGGTTTGGAGAAGGTTGTTGTGATTTTATACTGCTCTTGTGCTCTTGAAGCTGAAATCACTACATATTTTAGGTAATCCCAAGAGCCTGTTTGGGTTAAGAAGCTAATTCCCAAGGACATCTGCAAATCCTGAGGAAGTGTTGTATCTCCTGCTCCTGAAATCACTGTCTGTGCTCAGCCCCTCAAGGAAGGCATGCAAGAGTTCTGCAAGGAAGGCTTCAGTTGCTTACACTATTCTTTATCCTGGTGAAATTATCTCTGGCCTGATCGTAGCCTTTTTAATGTTTTAGTCTTTCTAGTCAAAGTAAAAGGCATAGAAAATGGTAATAATTTCCTCTATAGATGGAATTAGTCCATCCAATTAATTAGTTGTATCAAAAAGTACATTTTCAGTGCAGAGGTGGCAAAGTATAAAAATACAACTCATGAAACTATTCTGACTTTAACCTCTCCTGGCTAACAGCATATTAGTGATCCATGCTGTATTACTTTGATTTTCTGGGCTTTTAACACTTATCACTTATGGCTTTTAGCATGCCCGTTCCTGTTCATCTGCACCCTATTCCTCTGTTCAGGAATCTTCTGCTCATGATGGAATGTTTTTACCATGTATAAATATTCTGTATTCCTTCTTTCATCCTGAAGCAGTTCTCACGTGTGGACACTTCTTCTATTAAGAAATCCTTGTAAAGCTGTCCCCTGTGTTGTTAGGATCAATTCCGATATGATAGGAGGAAAAAAAAAATCAGAGACCTGTAAAGGTAGGTAAGGCAGATTGGAACTCTGCAGAGATTTGGAGGATTTCTGGAAGTGAAGCTGTGAATGGTCTATCAGTAATAATAAAGGAAATAAGCAAGGTAGTTCCGGGATTTGTTTTCCCCCTGGAGATTAAGCCTTCTGATAAATTTCTTCATATAGATTCCTGCATAGATTTCCAAATGCACAGAAAGGTGATAAGGGGAAGCTCATGTCTTGCATAATGCTGCTATATGGCATAATGCCACAATTTTGGTCTCAGTGTTTCAGCTTGGGAGCCTTTATCAAGTTAAGAGTTAAACATAGGCTGTATTTTATGGAGAGACATTAAATATAGCTGGGATAGCTGTCCTCAATCCGTTGTCTCCCTATGGGAACAGGTTGCAATGTATTGTCATTTTGTTTTTCTTTGGTAATTCATTTTGTGCAATGTGAGTTTCGAGTTACACTGAGGGTTACACTCAGGTTACACTATTGTCTACTCCATCAACCTTTGTTCTCTTCTGGTTTGAATGGAATTAGTTCCTAATTTTCAGTACTGGATAGTTTTGCTTTTAACATTTCAAAAATTTAGTAGGAATCTGTGCTGTGTGAACTAATTAAAATGTCCAGACCTTCTTTTTCATATATAGCAGTCCTCCTCACTGAGGACTAGAAGTTTCAAACAGGACAATACATCTTAATGTAGGTTAGTATACAACTCTTTAATCAGTAATATTGAAATATTCAGGCTGTGCTGTTTTAATCATAGTTATAGTAAAACATGGTACAATTTTCTAGCAGAGTGGAAGTGTTTTATTCGTGTTTAAACTGAAATGGACAGTGACCATGATGGTTTAACTGTGCTTATCTGCTAAAGTTGCTACCACTGCTACTAGATGCTTTCTTATTTAGGTGTCTGAGACCTTAATTATATTCTGTCTTCTCACCTTTCCTACAATTAAATAATTTGTTGCCATAATTCTTGCTCTATCCTCATTTGAAACGTTACTCCCCTCTTATGCTATGGCTGGAGGCTTGATAGCCTGAGCTGTCCCTGAAATGCTACTGGAGGGGTTCTCCTCCCTCGGCTGCTTTTCAGAAACAGCAGCTGCCCTCTTGCTACACCTGCACATCTCCCTGTATNGTATTAATTAAGTTGCAGGGATTGTTAAGTTAAACTTAAAATAACCCTTTTAAAAGTTGTTGAGGATAATGAATTACCCAGGAGGAGTTAGAGCCTGCTGCTGCCAACTAAAGTGCTTGGAGACTTGAGATAGAAGTGAATGATAAGANTGCCCATTTGTTTTAACCACAGCAAGCAAGCATGACAGCAGCCTTAGGAATTTTTTACTTTTTTTTTTCCTGGCAACTGGACTTCCGGATTCAAATAACTTACTCATCCAAGATGAGCTAAAAAATAAATAACCTTTCAGATACCGCGACAGCACCCTAGCCATAAGCCTCTAAGCATGTTTACCTGGAGGAAGTACCAGGTGGTAAGCGTGACAAATTCTTTACTTCAACAATGAGATTCTCCAAATAAAAACTTCAAGCATGCACCGGAAAAAAAATGGAAATCATGAACATCCAGCCCTAAGTACTAATCCGTTCAGAAACAGCACTGGTAGGTACCTTGATTTTTCATTGCTAAAGTACTTTCTCTTGAAGCCCTTCTGCTAAACTCCTATGTGGCCTTTTTTTAACAGTTGAATGCACGTGTATGCATATGTGTGCTTTGCCTTCAGAANGTTCCTGCATTATGAAAACTCATTGGTTTTGGCTATGTTTTTCATTGGTGTCGTCCCGAACCCCTGTTTCTGTGGTGCATGCAATATTTCTGAGGTTATCGTAACCTGAAGGTGAGGGCATCAAACAAAATGATGACCCAAGAAGATGCTGTAGCTTGATTTTGAATATGTGACAGAAGTCATAAAAGGAATAATTTTTTTATTGTATTAATTAAGTTGCAGGGATTGTTAAGTTAAACTTAAAATAACCCTTTTAAAAGTTGTTGAGGATAATGAATTACCCAGGAGGAGTTAGAGCCTGCTGCTGCCAACTAAAGTGCTTGGAGACTTGAGATAGAAGTGAATGATAAGAAGCAGCTTTCATGCATTCAAATAAATTACATGTTGGGCTTGTCTTAATCCTGGCAGCAGAATGATCTCAGGGGTTTTCCCTACATTATCTTAGTCTATGATTATGCAAATATCCTTTTAATGTAGCGACTCCTTAACAGGAAATTAGTCTCATACTTGCTCATATGCTCTTGCAATCAACAGACACTCGCTTGCAAAATCCTAGTGTGTCTGAGATACAAAAGGCACATTAACTGTTTTAAGTACCAAAATTTTGCAAACAGACAATAACAGGACATGCCCAGATGTGTCAGGGATGTAGCAGATGAATCAGGAAAGAGATATTTGCTAACACAAAAATATTCCTGGGTTTGAAAGTTCAACCAGAATGCAAATAGTACTAAGTTTACATTTGGTTTCAAAGATTGCAAGGAGAACATGAGAAGGAAGAAAATCTTTCAGAAAAGCAGGATTAAAACTGAATAAAACATGGAAATGAGACAAAGCATAAAGACAAAAGAAATGGAATCTTTAGTGTTAAGGGCCCAGCAACCTGCTGAGCCCAGGTAATGCACCGTCATCGTTTGCACATTTTCCTTATTGCAGTCATGTCCTCAGGAAATGCACCGAAATGGGGACTGACTGGGTAACCTGCTCTGTCTGGAGAACAGGCACTTAAAAATGACATCATAAAACAGGTGTTTCCTCTGGAAAGACAGAGAGCTGGTATCCCTTGGGAGGGGAGAAACTGAAGTCACAAAAATTGTGCTGTGTTACTTGTGGTAGTCTTAATGTACATCTGAGTAAGCAGGGCAGCTCAGTGCCTGATTTCTCAGGTTTGTAAATTCCTGCTAGATGAAATCAAACTATGTAACCTTTTTTATTAACTACAGGCTTCTAGTATGGTAAAAAAGCCCAGTTGGATATTTGATATCAAATTGGGATATAGCAGTGGTAAATTGGTAGCTTGTACTCAAGGTGACCCCTCTTTTTTTTTTTTTTTTTTTTTTAATTTTTTATCCCTTATTG